>JAGDQP010011127.1:0-26869 GCA_022664845.1 Lepisma saccharinum
TATATATATATATATATATATATATATATATATATATATGTATAGTAGACAGTAATCCATTATTTTGCCAATAGATGGTTTCAGTGATCTGTATCTCGCGTTGCATAAGTCCGATCGGGTTCAACGAGATGGCGTTCAAACGATGAGATTGCGTACTACAAACGCTGTTCAGATAGTTGTGATGAGTTGACTCAATGTTGTGTGAGCGCGCGTCAAAATGGACAGTAGCAAAGAGAAAATACGCTATTTTTACAGTTTTTCTTCGATAAAGGCGAAAACGCAAGCCAGGCGGCTGCAAATGTGAATAGTGTTTATGTTCCTGATACTGTAACAGCCAATCACGCACAATTTTGGTTTCGTAGATTCCGTTCTGGTAATTTTGACGTCAAAGATGTACCACGCACTGGAAGGCCACGTGTCGAAAATGTCGATAAAATCATGGGCATTGTCGCGTCCGACCGTCATGTAAGCACTGTTTCGATTGCTCAAGAGCTAAACATTGCACAAAAAACCGTGTGGAACCATTTGCATAAGGTTGGATACACAAAGAAGCTTGATGTATGGGTGCCACACGAGTTAACGCAAAAAAACCTCATGCACCGAATTTCCATCTGCAAATTGCTGCTGAATCGCAACAAAAGCGACCCATTTCTGAAGCGGTTGGTGACTGGTGACGAAAAGTGGATCACTTACGACAACGTCACGCGAAAACGGTCGTGGTCGAAGCGCGGTGCGCCGGCGCAAACGGTGCCCAAGCCAGGATGGACGGCCAGGAAGGTTTTGCTGTGTGTTTGTTGGGATTGGCAGGGAATTATCTACTATGAGCTGCTCCCCTACGGCCAAACCCTTAACTGGGAACTATACTGTCAACAATTGGACTGGTCTGAAGGCAGGAATGGCCAATAGGAGAGGCATTGTGTTCCACCAGGACAACGATAGTGACACGATAGGACACACACATAGATAGTGGCTCGCCAGAAGCTCCGGGAGCTTGATTGGGAGGTTCTTTTGCATCCTCCTTATAATCCGGACTTGGCACCGAGTGATTACCATCTGTTCCTGTCCATGGTACCACTTGATTCAATTGCGATTGCAATAAAAATATACGGTGCAAGTAGATTAGAGTATTTTTTATTTTTATCGGCTTCTCTACGAGTAGCAGCACCACCCGCTTTCAAAGAAGAATGAGTCAAATTTGAAATGGCGAAAGTATCAGCGCAGGTGAAATCACATAATAGAGGTCTTCATCTTTTCCATTAAACTAGTGTCATTCCATCAGGTCTCTTACTGTCGGAGCGGCTACAGCCAGATGGTTCTCTAGAGCCAGAAACTAGAGCTCTGAGGATGACATCATTGACACTAGAATGACGCCTGTGTCTAGCAGCACTCCTGACACAGGAGAGACCTTGAAGGCCCCGTTGATCCATGAATGCTCCACAGGGTGGACAACGATGAGGTACACAGACGGCTGCTCCTAAACGTAAGGCAACAGCAACCCGGAAGCTTTCTTTCGAAAGATGTAGACCAAGAGGAGGAGAAGGTAAAGCTTGGAGCCAAGCACCGGACTGCTAGTAGCCTGGCTTGAACTTCAAGACAAGTAGCGGATTGTAGTAACTGCGATTGTATACGTTTGTTGAAAGGATCGTCCCAAAAAGACTGAGGGCTATTATCATCCCAAAGAGAAGAATTTAATTCACTTAACGTAGACCATTTTGCTGAACAGTCTTTAATAGAGGCGTCCGGGTCGAGGCAAAGGCCCAGTGGAAGGATAGACTCAACGAGACGACGAGAGCCATGGAAAGACGCTTAAAAGGACGGAATCGCCAAATCCATGGCCCGACGAATGCCAAGTCCACCTGACCGAACGGGCAGAGTAGCCTGTAACCAAGCCTTGCCACTCAAAGAACAATTAAGGATTGATTCGAGGCCTGCCTGTAAAACACAATCGTAACTCTGTAACAAGGACTCTTCCCGTTAAGAAGGAGAACAACGTAAAAAGTACATTAATCGAGGGATGGGAAAGGAAGCACGAAGTAGGTAGAATGCCGAATGTGCTGAAATCAAAGATAAGCTGGAAAAGAAAAATTCAAGTTTAGAAATCTTCTCAATCAGTAAACTACGAAGAGCCTCGGTAGAGATGGCAGAGCCGAGTAGATATGCTGAAGCAGAAGTCATAAATCGTATTCTAGGAGCGAAGTCCATGAAACTTGAATAAAGAGCATCGTTCTGGTGTTGCTGAACATTTAGAAAACTAACTTCGTACTTTGAAAAATGCAGATGTAAGCTCAAGGAAACAAGGAGCCATATAAGCGAAGAAAAACCCATTACACATTCAAATATACCTATCGACAACTCAAATGTTCAAGGGACACATCCAACATTCCCCAACGAACATCGAATCGTACCTAACTCAATCTAGTCCATGCCATCGCATTGAAACCCAACTGCCACTTCGAACCAATCACTCAAAAGAAGAAGAAATCTCGATAAGAATACCGCTTATCATATCTAAAATGTCAGTATAAAATTCTCCTTAAGGGAACTTTCAATTTAATTGACCCAGAAATAAATATTCGTATATTGCGAGCTCACTCTATAGTATCAACGTAAATTGTAACTAAATAATTCCTAAACGCTATTAGAATTAATTTTCTATTATAATTTTTGAAGAACCACCTCATTTAACAGAGAAAATTACCCCTTTTCCTGAGCTTAACAACTGTGCTGCATCAGCTATGAGGACATTAGAATTAGGATTTCGTAGATTATTATTATTATTATTATGATCATACATTTGATAGTGTAAATCATAACATCTTATTGAACAAGCTTTTGTCAATTGGTTC
Source organism: Lepisma saccharinum (assembly GCA_022664845.1). Taxonomy (NCBI): domain Eukaryota; kingdom Metazoa; phylum Arthropoda; class Insecta; order Zygentoma; family Lepismatidae; genus Lepisma; species Lepisma saccharinum. Next base: position 2,847 of record JAGDQP010011127.1, read on the forward strand.
AAGAATTATTTGATTGATAGAACCTTTAGTATTAAACTTGGTAAATATCCGAAAAAGCTACCGTTAAGAATGGCATTCCTCAAGGTTCGCCTTTAGACACTCTTTTCTTCAGTATCTATATCAATGATTTATGTGATGAAACGGGTAATTCTAATTTACTTCTGCATGCCGACGACATAAAAATATTTAGAGAAGTAAATAATATTACAGACAATTACATTCTTCAAACATACATTGATAAAATTGATGAGTACTGTATCACTATGTGAATGTTCTGCAAGTTTAGTGTATTACACATTTTATTACTTGTATATTTGTTTTCTTATATCATGTACCTTTTCCTTATTTCATTCATTATATTATATTACAGTTCATTTTATCTCTGTTTAGTCGCTTAACTCATGTATCCATTTGTATTATTCAATTAACTTGTAATCTAACATGTATTGAACAAGAGCTATCTTGGCCTTCCAGCTGTGCATAGTACTCAAATAAATGAAATAATAATAATAATAATAATAATAATAATAATAATAATAATAATAATAATAATAATTACGCTTCTTATTATTATTATGATTATATTTGTTGAATTTTCTGTAATCACCTGAAGAATCAGTGTATCATTGGTTATAAGTATTGTTTCGTTTGTGTTATTTTAGGACGATTAGTGTAATTAGTGTTGTTTTGATTGTTGGGATTATTATTAATAATATTAGTGTTGTTGTTTCTGTTCCGATTTGTAAGGTTATTATTATTATTATTATTATCGTTAGGATAATGATGAGGGTAATACCGTTTTCCATTATTGCGATTACGGTTTCAAAAGTTCGAATTACCGTTCCGGTTGCGATTGTTAGATGAAGAATGATTATTGTTGCCACCAACAATGGGACTGAAAACTACTTCTACCATCTGGGCTTCTGCTCCTACGAAACATTGTGCGCTACTCACTTGTCTTTTGCGTTCAACGACCTTTTGAATTTGCAGCACGTTTTGAATTTAAAAAAAGATAATGGAATGATATGCTATAGTCGTCTATTTATCAGGATCTGTTCGTTTGTTTATTGTATAAAGTCGTTGCCATAGTGCTGACACAATTCATATTTTAACAACCTAGAACAATGAAACGTGGTTCCTGGCATTTGCAATAAAATCAGAACACAATGGAATTAGGAAGAATTTTCTATATTTTCTAATGATAGAATTAATATCAAACTTCAATAGCAAACACCGTTGTTATACTTACCTGTTAAAACAGCAGACCCGTAGTTAGGTATATGCAAGTACTACTTGTATTATAGAAGTAGCTAACCAACGTAACAGGGTATGTTGGGTTCGATACCTACCTTGTGTAGATGTCCTTTGTTATTAATTTGATAAGATCTTTGAGATTCCCACACACTAACAACAAGTAAAGCATTACCTAAATATCTAATTCCCAGCACGTAAGTTTCGGTACGAGTAGATATCCAAATATGAACTTGATAGGTTTTATTAGGTTTGTCAGTATTAGCCTCTAACATACACTAAATAAAATGAACTTGTATTGCACACACACGACAGATATTTCGATCTGCTACATAGCCACACAAATCCTACAAAATAATCTTGAAGTTACAAAGACAGTTTGACAAGGTGAACTGATATCTTTTCTTGTTGTGATTAATAAACTAAAGCCTCGTGTCAACATCAATACCGCTTTTACCATCCAATCAACAACCATTACATTACAAGATACGCAGACAGAAAATCAGAATCATTAGAATGTTCCATATGTTATATACTTCTAATATTTATGATCCGATCGATTCCATTTCTTATTGAAGATTGCTATTTATTCGTATTTGTTTTCACTATAGAAATCTACATAGATGTATAATACACGTAAACTTACACAATCATTTTCACATGCAACATATCGGAAGACATAAATGCGGATGAAGATGGTCTGTTACTTCCAAGTGCTGATGATGATACTAAAGATGACCATAATGGTAATCATCAGTGGGAGCAATTCTTGACGAGAGGTTCGGCTGAAAAACATCCAGCGATGCTCAACGGAAAAGGTGAAGAAAGCTCAACGGAAAGGTGAAGATACCTCAACGGAAAATGTAAAGATACATAACCGCACCTCCACGTTCCCATGGTCACTAATTTAAGATAATCTACGAATTAATAATAAATGTGAACATATAAAAATCTATTTTGAAAGAAAGAAACGAAAATTTAAATGTACTTAACCGCTTGTAAACTTACCTAACCTCCACGTTCCGATGGTCACTAATTTACTATAATTTATGAAAAATGCAATAAAACAATTACTAATAAAGGCATCGTATGATAAAGTAGGCGTCGTATTGCATACAACCTGAATAAATATATGTGTAATTAGTGTTCTTGTTTGTGTTTGAACATCTTCGAGGTTCACCACTTCATTGATAACTGATTTATATAATATATATCTGGGAGTCCTAATTGTTTGTTGATGCCACATAAAGTAACCTATATTTCGATTAATGTTAGCCCAAAAGTAATTGGATAATGGCAATAATTGATAAACATAATAAAGTTCGCTGGATACAAAAACGTTCATAAATCTAGCTCGATCCAAAATAGATGTTAAAATTCAGTTGTATATTTTAATCTCGAGACAGAATCATCAAAATTTGTTTTGAGCAGCTTGAATAGTTTTTTTATATCTGAGAACCATTGTATACAACGAATTGTAATCTAACTCTTAATATTACAATGAGTCTTAGTCGTCACACTTATTTTCCTATTTAATTGCAAACAGATTTTATCTGGGTTTAACCTGATACCAGAAGCACATTTAGACTTTTCGACTAATTAAAAAAAATGTTATTTACCTACTCTGTCTGGATAGCATACGTCAGGTCATGAGCATAAGATATTACTCTGAACGCATTGCTAATCAGCTGCACACCACTCAGAGCATTATGACATGCTGTAACATAAGAAATCATTACGACAGAAAATATGATCGAGGCCATAGAACGGCCTTAAAGAATTCGTTTTTGAATAGTTATTGGCGCAAATACAGGTGCCCATTTATACATAATTTTGCCTTTCGTAAACTATATAGTTTTCAAAAGATACATGAGATGGGAAAATTCATCAATTTCATCACTTGACACAAGTAGGCGTACTGCACGGAGTCAAAGGTTATCCGATAATCTATTTTTAAAGCAGAAGGGGAAGAATATTTCCAATATTCGAGTGTAATAATAAATCTTTTATGTTAATTAAATGAAGATAAGTTGCTGGTCTAACTTTAGTACCACTTTGACAAGGATGCAAAATTATATGAGTCTCTTGATAAAGTCTATTAGTTAACACTTTTGAAAAATCATTAGCATCACAGTTTTGCTCATGAATAAGTCGACACGTATCAAGAGAAGCTATTTGCTGATTTTTCTTTATCGATATATCAACAGATAAGAAATATCCGTGTATACATTCGTCAGAGACCACAAGAAATTGAAGACCGGGATTAGTGCCTGCGATACTCGACCTTTATATTTTATATACCACAAGAAGCACATAGAGTCGGCTCCCCCTATCGACGGTACATTTAGAGACTAAATTGCTGACCAAATTTATTGGACGAGAAAGAGCCTGGTTCTCCATCTATTTAATCAAGAGATGGCAAATGGGAAAGTTCAAAAGTCTTAAAGATATCTACGAATGACAAAGTTGTTTGACTAAAAGCTTGCCACATATTGGTCACGAATACCTTAATATACGTCTTCGTGATGAAATTTATGACCTTGAACATCACAAAATAAGTTAATAAACTTGACTTAACTTCGCTTATTATCTCATAATACCATATCTAAGTTGCCAACCTCATAAATACCACATTTATAGAACATACTTATTTTTTCTAATCCTACTACCTTTTATTAATTAATTTCATTTTGTTTTATGTGGCACGAACTTCAGGAAACCAAATATTATTAGCAGTTGCATGTAATTCCATGATATATAATTTTGATTTTTGTAGTACTCGAGAAAAAAAAATGATATTCAATGCGGAAAAACTTTTTCCGCTCCCACTATTTCTCATATCTACCTACTCGAAGTCGGAAGGTATCCGCTTCCTTCCATAATTCTTGAACAAGAAAGTTAAACAAGTCATTTTTAAAAAAAATGAATTGGGTCTCCATATATATGTTCTGTCCAAATGCATCGGTATTTCCCATTTCATATTTATACTTAAATGGAGATAGTCACTTATAGCTAGTTTATGCACGGTTATGCTACATAAAAGTGAAGCTATCCGGGCACAAAAAGATATAATTGAGTCCACTTTTAGAATTGAAACTAATATAAGTAAATAATTCTGTAGTTGGAAAAAATAAATTCCATACCAGACACAACTAGAACGTCTATACAATTTGCTTAAAATGAACACTATAAATGCCTTAGAGGTCGATCTATTTTGTTGATAAATTAAGTTAATGTCCTCTATAATACAATATAGTTTAAATTTTAATCTAGACATATATATAGATTTATCTTGAAATAACGATCTTCTTTCCTTATGTGGATTTTCCTACTGAACTGATAGACATTCATTATGAATAGCCCGGCAAACTTTATCACAAAAATTCTACCATCTATTGATTTATATATTTCTTGTTTCTGAAGGTAAGATCTTATAAAGAAAGCCACGCCTGTCTTATCAGTAATACTATAATTCTTAATATAATTACAATCCCGACACGACAAATTATGCTGACTTCATTCACTCACTTAATATATGAAACGTTAATTCCACATACAGAACCTTGTAAGGCATAATAGGCAAACAAGACGCTAATATGCATTTGCTGGAACCATAACCACAAAACAGGGTGGAAGCATGGCGCGGGAGTTCCCACCTTGACTCCACTGGGAAAATTTCCACCCGATTACTTGTTTCCTGTCACCACAAGTTTCGTTTTCCTTCTTCTTGTTTTGACACTTTTTAAACTTTCGTTTACCCCTAGTGTTTTTACAAGGGCCGGATATTCCCAGAAGATCCCTCTTTCGTTTCCGACCTTTCTAAACACTGTAAATTACTCGCCGCGGATTACAATGAGTCGTGCTCTTCCTCTGCAAAAATAATTTTTATCTCTGATGCCAAAGTAATTTCCTGTATGGAAGCTGGGGCAGTAAAAGGCAGCTCACTTTCATTAGGACCTGAGACCTTAGAGAGAATTTCTTGCTTCGTACCCCCTCGTCATTAACACTAGTTATGTTCGGCGAGCAGATTTCTCCTCGACTTTTTTCGCTATTGGCATACTCTGCAGCAGCTTCAAATGTGTCTGCAGGTAAACCCTACAAACACACACGCTACCGTCAGCTGATGCACTTCAAACAAAGGCTAGACCCGTAGCAGTTTGAGTCACAGATACACTTTCTAGCACGGATTGGAAAATTCGCAGACATAAAGTTGGCGTGTCTCTTGAGAATTAGCCAATGGGGCATTTCGCGGCACGTAGTTTCGTGTAATTTCTGATGACACAATTTGACATTTATATCCTAATAGATGATAGTATCTCGGAAATGTTTTTTTTTTTTTTAGTTTTCAAAATATAACAGTCTTCTACTATTACAAACCTCATATTTAATTTGCTGTTAGTGTTGCCACCTTATTTCAATTATTTGCCAAACTCGGACAACTTATCGATCAATATAGCATCTGAGACTTCGCTCGGGAGAGCATAAATTACGTAACATTCCGGATCAGGTAACTCAAATTGTACTGTTGGTCTGTACCTCCCGCCTGCATCAAAATATATGATTTGCCGATCAAACAATTGTAGAACACGATTAGCAATTTCCAGTGTTTCACGTTCCACATAGAGTTACTTTTTATATGGGCTCGGTATTGTAGAAAGAACTTCCTGCTATTCTAGTTTCATACACTCTGAGATGCACTGGGATGATATTAAGTTTACTGAGACATTCACCAAAATAAATCCATAGAGGCGTTTGTCCATACAAAGTTGTTATTCATTTCAAGAGCTCAAACAAACCTAAGTGTTCTTAAATATAATAAATCAGTGGTTCACGAAACAAATCACTGACACCACGCCGAAAGAAGGCAGAAAGGCTTGAGGCATCACCTCACTCTAAACCACCGCACTCGAGACTGCGAAACTAGTCCACCGAAATGATCATGCAAAAGTCGATTTCGAGCTTGTATTTATACTGCAAGTATGTTACGTAAATCCGCCAACTAGATTTCATTGGCACGTGTGATGTCATGGCCAAGCTCGGTATTTTGCAACCGAAGCTCTCCTTAATATTTGTGTTTTTCCACGTTGGCTGTGTTATCCTTCATTCAAATTAAAGTACATTAGTTAATGTTTCCGTTTGGGGCGCAAATTTCCACGTCTCGGCTTGCGTCACACCTTGCAATGCGAGGCAAAAGCGAGAAAACGGTATGTAACCGCTAGGCGACGATTCTGAATAATGTGAGGCGACGAAGCGAGGCAAGAGCAAGAGTGAATAATGTGAGAGCGAGAGTCTCGCTCTAACGCGAGTATTTCTGGCATCTATCATAATGTTTCAACTTTCAAGAAATTTCTTTTTTTTTGCATTAAGTCTACACCCAATCATAGCTTACTTTCACTGTTTCGTTTTCGGAAGAACTGACTCCAAATGCGGTATATAACGACAGGTATGCTACTTACTAGTATCCGCAAGCTTCTCACCCTATCAGCACAAACTGTTGGCACAACTGCATGTTATTGTGGAAACTGTTGAGCAAACTTAATGTTATGGTGAATGCGGTTAGTGGAAAGAAAAAAAAATGTCCAATACACCAAAACATTCAGATATAACGCCAGCGCTCGCCTAACCATTGATGTGTGCTGTGCGCATATGTTATAATGTCCACAAGTACACAAAGATAGACAAAATAGTATATCGTGACGTGTTGTTTGGTGTTTGCATCGCTTATGATAAAAATCTTACTTGATGTTCCAACTTACGTATGTCAATTGTATAATCAATTTTCCAGTGCGTAAAAAGAAAATAAATAATCTAATCTGACTTGTCTTACCTGTTTCACTGAAATATAGCATTTTCTCCAAAGTAGAAAGGGAAAAAATGTAATGTTCCTTTGAAAAAATGAAAATAAAGTTCAGCTGATAGGAATTCGAAACAGGGTCCAGTAGCGCACTGGTCTGATGTGCTCTCCACTAAGCCACAGAGACAATTGTCGCTGAAGAATTTTTCAGTGATATTTATAGCGACAACAATTTGTTAACATCGCGCACTGTATACCCTAATATGCTATGTATTTTCGAGCGTGATAAAAAATATTTGTGTCATGCACCAGTCATTGTTATCTTCTGTGCCTTTTGGATACAATCGTAGTCTTTCTTGTCTTACGATCTTGGAGGGAGATAATCAGTGTTCTGGTGATTGTTAATGTCAGTGTTTATTATATATTTTCCACGAAGGTATCATTTGTTTACACTGATATTTAATACCTTCATATATTTTGTATGTGGAATCATGGTCATAAATCGAGTGTTCGTTTCTGTGAAGCTGGCATTGATAAATTCCAGCAGCTTACATAGCGATAGAAAAGGGCTACTAAACTGATTTCAAAACTACCAAATGTTTGTTTAGTGATCAGTGAAAGTCTTCCCTCGCATTGAGATTCTGATTACGAACTAATAGCATTCTTCGAAATATATATATAAAGATACATCTATGTCTAAATACAACGCACGGAACAAATGGAATTAAATTGTATTTGTTTACGGCATTTATGAATCTATTGTTCAGGACGTAACACTCTAGAGGAAAGATGTCCGAAAATGTCTGCTAAGTTGAGGGTACCACCCCGTCATTTAGCTGGTGTGGCTTAGGAAGAAAACTGGAATATTTCAGTGTATATGATCAAGCACTGGTATGGAACTAAGGATACCACGATTGGTTAAGACTATTTAGTAAAATGAGAAAAATGGTATTTGGTCCCTACGTTTCTTCGGTCATTTTTTTTTTTTTGAAAAATATTGGCTTACTGGGAAAGCTAAGGAAACTACTTCAAAATTGCTTTTAAAACAAAAATCACCAGATAATTAAATAACCGGAAGGAGCATCTGTGGACTGTACCAATATAATTATTGTACTCTAATACACTAAAGCAGTTGTTAGTGTGTTAAAACAGCATAATAATAGTTAAATGTCTAATATTTCAATATTCTCTTGAGTCTTTTATTTTTTCGTATCCCCCTACCAGAACATTAAACAATATAATGAAGAACCCATAATTTGATTTTCTTAATATAAACAAGCGGACGGTGAATATATATATATATAACCTATTAGCAGTCAACAATCGGCATAGCACTGCTAGCAGCAAGAGTTACCAAGTTTAGTTTTTACGTTTTTCATTGTTTTCATTGTTGATCAACTTTTCCTGCATTAGGTTATTTTATTTAAATTAAGTTAATCATGAAAACTTCAGTGGTTTTTAGAAATACTTTGTTCACAAAGCAAACATAAGAAATCGAGACTCTCTTGAGAACATTCCTCGAGAGCAAGAAGCTAGTCCCTTCTTGCCCTTGCAAGGCGAGAATATTGATAGCTCTTCCTCGCAACTGATACATCGAGAATAGCCCATTTCTCGCCTGGCGTGAAACAAATATAATTTACTGGGTGTATATTTGAAAAAAATAAGCGTTGGCTGTGTACACAAGATTTCTGTGCATCAATGTTTCTTCATTTTTTAAGATGTAAATATCCATTTAATTGCACTTTTATACACCAAGTGAGGAAAACGTATATGATAAGGTATAAAAGGGGCATTCATTGCCGGACGACGGAATACTGCTGGCAACGGCAGCGGTTAGTTTTGCAGAAAGACAGAAGGTCAAAATGCCCGGGTTTGGACTGTAGACTGCCAGAACACCGACACGGCAACTCGAACGGACCTATACGCAGCGACTCTCAACTGTCAGCCACTTGCAGGGGAGGACAAATTAGAAGAACTGCAGAATGAACTTAAGAGGATTAAGTGGGACATCATAGGACTATCATAAGTGTGGAGGAAGAATGAAGAACAGTTCGAACTACCGTCAGGGTACACGTTCTACTTTAAAGGAACAAAAAATGGAAAACAGACAAGCGTTGGCTTTTTAAGTAATAAAGACCCGAGGTCACATATCACTGAAATTGGAGTAATTTCAGATAAGATCGCACGGGTAGTAAAGATAAACAACAGATACAGTATGGAAATTATACAAGTTTATTCTACAACAACGTCACACTCGGAGGAGAAAATCGAAGATCTATACGAGGAAATACAGAAGATTTTGGATAGTAGTAAATTGTAATGTGAGACTTCAATGCGAAAGTAGGAACCAAGCAAAACTGTGAAACGAAAGTTGGAAACTTTGGACTTGGCAAAAGAAACAAGAGAGGAGTGAAGTTAGTGGAATTCTCAGAATATAACAGACTGTTGATTACCAATACATTTTTCAAGAAACAGCCCCAGCGCAAGTGGACATGGAAAGGCGGAAACGGGACCAAAAACGAAATAGACTACGTTATATCGAATAACAAAGAAAGTTTGCAAGACGTGTCTGTTCTGAACAGTTTCATGGTCTCGAGTGATCATAGGATGGTGAGATGTAAGCTGAAACTAAATACTAGACTTGAGAGAAAGAAGCTTATCAGAGGAAAACCGCCACTTTTAGATCTGAAAAATCTAGGGGAAAACAGACATATATTCGGGATAGAACTAAGCAACAAATTAGAAGAGTTAGAGGATGAAGAAGAGATCTATAACAGAAATAAAGTACTGACCGATATAGTAAGAGAGACAGGTAAGAAAAGAGAAGGCACTAGAAAGAACAAAGAGCACAAAATCTCAGAAGAAACTAAACTCTTGATGAAGAAAAGAAGGGAAATGAAAGAAGAGGAAAATTACATAAGGAGAATTGAATATATAGAACTAAATATAACCGTAAGGAAGAAAATAACAGAGGATGTAGGAGGTTAAAAAGGAAATCTTGTAAGAAATTTAACCTAGGATGACAAGAGCCTGAAGAAAACCAAACAGCAGCTCATGATAGGATGAAAGGAAATAATTGCAGTTAAGAGACCAGACGGGACCGTAACACGAAATAAGGAAGAAATTATAAAAAAATATTTGAAAAAATTCTGCTGAGAATTGTACTACTCCGAAGAAGAGCTAGAAAATGAAGGCTCAGAAGAAAATGATGTAGATGACCCAGGCGTAATGAAAGAAGAAGTGGATAAAGTACTTCGATTGATGAATAACGAAAAGTCGAAGATGGACTCACAGCAGAGACGTTTAAATGTTTAGGTGAAAAGATAAAAGAGCAACTTGCGAAATTATTCTCAATGTGCCTCAGGAAGAGAGAAATACCGTCAAGTTGGAATAATGCTGTTATCATTTTGTTGTACAAGAACGGAGACAAAGAACTTGTCAAAAACTACAGACCAATTGATTTATTGTCTGTTCTACATAAAATGTTCACCAAAGTTATTTTGAATCGTATTGAACGGGACTTGGATTTTAACGAGGGAAGGGAACCAGCCGGATTTCGTGGTGGATATAACACAATGGACCAGAGACAAACATTGAATGAAGTTAAGGAAAGGACTAATGAATATGAACTTTCCACTATGTTTGGGATTCGTAGATTTTTGACAAGCTTTTAGTGAAAATTCATCAAGAAAGCGAAAAATTTAAAGTTGGAAAAGGGGTAAGGCAAGGAGATTCAATTTCTCCAAAACAGTTATCTGCGGTCCTGGAGAGAGTGTTCCATAATTTAAACTGGGATGAAGTTGGAATTAAAATTAATGGTAAATATCTTCATCACCTATGGTTCGCTGATGATATAGTCCTTTTTGCTCCAAAGTACTGAAGAACTACAAACCAGAATGGAAGAACTGTGTAGTGAGAGTTCGAAAATAGGCCTTAAAATGAATGTAAGTAAAACAAAAGTCATATACAATCAGCATGGTGCAAAGAGGAAAATAAAGATTAGCGGAGAGAAAATAAGCATAGTTGATGAGTATGTTTATCTAGGCCAGCAATAAATTGAAGATGTAAATTGAGTTGAGTTTGTTTGAAAGACTACACTTTATTTTCAAAAGCAAACTACCAATGTGTCTGAAGCTTAAATTTATAATCAATGTGTCTTATCTGTGATGGTGTACGCCTGTGAAACTTGGACATTGAATGAGCAAATAAATCAAAGATTGAAAGTCACACAAAGAGCAATGAAGAGATGCATGTTAGGAATAACCAGGAGGAACAAGAAGACAAGTGAATGGATTCGCGCACAAACACAGATAAAGGATGTAATCAAGACTACGAAGAAGATGAATTGGAAATGGGTCGGTCAAATAGCAAGAGGAACAGATGGAAGGTGAACGACTAAAGTACTACAATGAATTAGTAGAGAAAAGCAACGACCGAGACGACACCTAATTGCAAGATGGGTAGATGAAATCAAGCGTTTCTCAGTAGCTACATGGATGTGGATAGCAGCAGATCGAGATATGTGAAAAGAAAAGTGGGAAGCCTTCATCCATCAGTGGATAGAAAACGGCTGAATATGATTATGGTGATAAAGGCCATTACGTATAGAAAGTTCTGTAATAATAGATGAAGAATTATTGAAGATATTTTTGTAAATTGGATGTAATGCTTAAGGCTGAAAGTATTGTATTTGTGGAAAGGCTCCTACGTGTATGTTGAAATGAATATTAAGTTTACAGCAAAGGCAATAAATCTTTTGAGAAGAATAAACCGCATTAGTATGGGGCCTAAACGAGCTAACTCACCTGAACCCAGAATTTCGATATAGACAATATATTTAGATTGTTTCTTTCTGAAAACACTGTGCTGAAACCGAATATTATATTTATACGTTTTATACTCTTGAGCGTTTCGAGATATGACGTCATCAATATGGCCATCATATAATGTATATTGATTATGACGTTGATAAACATTCACTAAATATATTCATGTTTGGTAACAAATGAAACCCTAGTTGTCTAGAGTTAATCAAGATGAGCAATATAGTCAATATGCTTCACATCTTTCAGAGTATCGAGATATGACGTCATAAATATAGCCGCCTTTTATTGGGACGTTGATCAACTTCCACTAAATATACCCATGTTTGGTATCAAATGAAAGCCCTAGGGATCTGGAGTTAATGAAGAACTGCTTACACAATGCGAAGGACCGCTGGCAGAAATGTGTCACCAAGCATGGTGACTATGTAAAGAAGGTTTAATTCCACCATGATGTATAAGTTCTCGAAAATCCTTTCCTTCCAGGTGATTGTAAGAACATTTTGATACTTCTTGGTATATGAGACACAAAATTGTTATATTTCGTACACACACACGAGGGTCCAAGGTTTCATTTTACAGTCCCAAGCAGCACAGAATATTGGGCCAATATTGACCAAGCTGGGTCCAGTATTAGATTGATATTGGTTCAATATCAACTGCTCCTAGGGAAATATGACAATTTTGTGTCACATATATTTCGGGTTATATATAAAAGAGAGATTAATACTTCTTGTTCATCAATGTCATATGAATTCCTTGGTTTCTGAAGTCGACCTATAAGACTTACTAGCTTTACACAGTACAAATCTGACAATAATTATAGTATAGTGGAACTTACTCCACACTTCAAAAAGTAAAACTTCTACCTTGATTTCGAAAAGATGTCAAATCTCATATTACACAAGACCTGCATAAAAAAGAGTCATTCTAACAAAATATCTGTTCAAATCAACTTTACACATTTCTACAAAAATTTTGTTCCTATCCTTTCTATACCCTTCTTTAAAAGAAAAGTAAACCATCGGTTTGCACAGAGTAACAAGGCTTCACAAAAACTCAACAAAAAGTGAGTTTAATATAATCGGTTGTTATGTTGTTTAAGTCCAGCGTTAGGATCCCCATTTTTCTCTGAATTGTCAAAAGAAAGTTTCTAACAAGTAGCAACTGTAATGTAATTCTTGGCTCTTGTGCTGTTCTGTCAGCCACTTACTTGTTTTAAAAAGGATTTTGCTTACACAGTCTTCACTGACTTGTGAGTAATTTCGAGTGATAATAAGCGTTTATTGTGATACTTTCTCTGAGGATATTAATTGAGCGAATCGATACGACCATTTATCGCACCTTCATTACAATTCCTTATCCGGTTCTTATGAGGCTCAATCGCAGTTTACAAGTCTCTGTCGCCATGAATCTGGTTCCACCTTGCTATGGAGCTCTGCTTTACTCATCTTCCTTACAACAGAGAAATGCGACGTTACACACAACATATGCGTATATTACTTTCTAAGAGTATTGACACCTGCTACGTATAAACTACTTCAACATAGCGTGTTGCATTATTTATTACTACATATTTTTTATTCATATCTCCTCTCACTTTGTATGAAAGCGACTGCTAAAATAATAACTAATTGCAAAAGGTATGACAGAACGAAGCAGCATAATTACCTGAGATCCGTGCATGTCTTACACAAACATGCTCGCTGCATCACAGTACTGCACCATCCCAGAAACTCAATTATTAACTATGAACCGGAAGTGACTAACGGCAAATGAACTTTATGGTTATCAAAGAATTGTTGTTGTCAAGCAGAGTGGTTTCACAAAATGTGGGAACTAAATTAATTATCGAATGGACAAATGAAAATCACCAGTATGTTTATCAATCAATTTCGTTCATGAAGTTGAATCAATTAGGTTATATACATATTATTTAGGAACAACCACTCGAAATTCCCTACCCACGGAAACCAAATCATGGATTAGGGACCGGAAGTGACTAATAGGAAATGGAAAATATGGTAAAAATCGTTTTGTTTTTGTCAAACTCAGTGGATTGACAAACAAATTCTGTGGGTAGAGTGGCTGTATTTACTCCACCCGGAAACTAAATTATTATTATTATTATTATTGAAGTAGTTAAAATCATTCATCTAAAAGATACGCATTGCAAATGATGATTTGAGGTGAATACTAAAACTTTCCTTCACCGAAAATCGTTTAATTATTATATATTCGTCGCATTTACCCATCCTATGAATTACGGCCTATCCTTTTCTCTTATCGATTGTACAACTTCATTGCTAGATGGCAGAACACGTTTAACAAATTATAATTTTCGTCCTTCAAAGCAAAAGCGATAGATATAAAAAGTGGCTGAAGAAATTAACCACTATTTCCTGTTACATTCATTTTTTTTTTGCAAAAGCCTATTCTGTATGGTTAGTATATTTACACTGATCCTTCGATAACAGCACTTATTTAAAGTAAAGTTACATTGAGCAATAAATAGTATGCTAATCAGAAAGGCTTAAAGTACATAATTGCAAAAAGTGCTTCGGTTGAATAATATTTGGATTTAGTGTAATTGAATTGTCTTTCACACTCAATCTGTTCTTAAATTAGATATTATAATAAATAGTTGGAGGCATTATAAAACTTTAGAGATATTACAGCTCTTACGATTCATGTCGATATTTTTGTCTAAAATATACGTGCTTAGTTCAATGCTGGATCTAGGGGGCAAGCGCCTAGGTAACACCTTTAGGGGACGGCAAACATCTTAAAATAAAATAGTTCCTGAAGCAAAAAGGAAGAAAAATTTCCTATTAAATTTAAATTCACCTAAACGTGTTCACAATTGCAATACTGACGCACACACTAAGACATTTTTATGTTAATTTTAATGACTTATTTTTAGGATTTTCAAAGTTGATCTAGATAGTGAAACTCATTTCTTATAATGCAACAGAATTATATCACAACTCCTTGAACACCTTAAAGAAGTCCCAGGGCGATTATAAAACATTTTGAGGCATTTACGAAAATACATACCCTTCTAAAATGTAAGCAATAATGATAATATTGCGTTGGTCTTTCTTTTCATTCTTGTATTTTTATGGAAACAAACTAGGGTGTAGTATGTCAAAGGACCTACACATATTTCGTATCTTGTAGCCCCATATCAATGAGAATCCATATTTTGATTATATATATATTTAGTTGTGGTTATCAAATGAAGAGGGTAAATCCATTAAAATTATTGCAAATTTGTCCTATCATGAAAATGTTTAATAAAGTCGTATGTTTGAAGATCCTGGTAAACAACTCAGAGAAATAAATTTGTATCTCATGTTGATATTCTTTTTCCAGTTGCACTATTTTCGGAATCCTTTACACCAGTTACTGCGCATGGAATTTCAACTTTGGTATGTAAAATCACAATTGGGAGGCTGTAAGTGCAGGTTGCAGAGTATCCCTCGATTTTTGAACTTAAAATAATCTTAAAATTGAGATGTTCTCGAGAATTTGGTGCTGACAGCCCCACAGGGTGGCTCTGGCGGATTCATTGGTTTATGCAATTGTAGCACTATCGTTTGGTATTTGCTGACCCTTTGGACCATTTAGAAAAGGAATAGTATTTAACACACTTTAATTCATGCATACTTTCCATTGTTCAGCAATCAGGTTTGGCTCTTATTTTAGAGGAAGTTGCATTCCGACTATTAAATTCAGTAGTAATGTTGGTACAATTAATTGTTTGAAAAGAGTGGCTGATAAATTAATTCAAATTTAGTTACCTTTAATAAATTATTAATAAAACCAGTCTAATATTGTGATTGCAAAACTGTATTTTCAGAACGTTGGATCCCTTATTTTGTTACGTGATGTTCTTGGTTTAGATTAGTATACTTATGGCATATGTATGTATTTCCATCACTAATTGCTAGCTGTAATAATTAATGGATGTCTGTCTGGCTCACAAAAATCATAGGGAGATGTTGCTAACTTATTATTAGAGTTATTGTTTATTTATACTAAATTTTCTTAACAAGTAGGGGGCCTCTGGCATACATCTGCTGTTATTATTGGGTACGGCTTTGCATGTATTGCTGATATCGTAATGTAATAAGCCTATTTTTACTTTTTCTGAATAACAAGCTTGTTTAACACTAAAATAAGACAATTTGTATGAGTGATAGCTTCACATTCGTGATATTACATACATATTGGCATATTTGTTCTGATTTAATGTAATTACATCTGATTTTAATAACACATACCTGTGTTCAAATAGTTGTACCAAAACTGCAATGTGAACCATATATTGCATTTTTCTGTTACTATTATTTTATTCCTTTTCCCCTTACTGCGTCCATGCGTAGAAAATCACTGCTGTTTTTTACGAGTAATGCTAAACCAACTGCATACTACTTTTTAAATTGAGCTGTTTGCTAATTACATTTTTTTTTCATTTTGTCCGGATTTTCAAGCAAAAGAAAATGAAAAGCGGGAACATTTGTCTCGTTGTTTGCTAATTTTTTCGTAGCGGGTTGGCTTTGGAAGAGACTTCCAAAGTCTACGAATCACCATTTCTTTTACCTGCTGCTTTTTCATTTCTTTGCTCTAGGGATACCAACTAATTTATTTTGAGAGGTGAGGAAAAGGGGCATTTCCAGTTTAATTAAAAAAATGTTCATCCATTCCTGAAGCGCTGCTTTTCTATTTGAGTGTAATTAACACTTGTAGATAGTTTGACAAAACGTTGGAAATGGAAGTCTGTGTGTGAGAATCAACATACTTTAAAACCGAATCATAACAAGCGATGGGTACAATTCGCCTACGAGAAATCGCACCTAAAATGGTGTAATTTTTATCTATCTCTAGCCGTTTCGAGATTACGATTTGTGCAAGTCTAAATTTATAGGTTTTCAAGGATGGTATGAACGAAAATGGTGGCATTGTGAGCATATCATTAACAATGTTCGAGATATGAAGGTTCAAATTTCCAAATTATGTCAGAAAAATCAACATTGTCCTAGGGGGCTGAAAGGTTCGGTATCCATTACCCATGAATAGAGGGAAGTGAAGTCCAAATAGTCAATTACCTCTGACTGAGGGCATTCGAAAAGAGCTTGGAAGGACTCTGTTAGCCCATCCTTAAAGTAATTCTTTGGATGAAATGTTTCTGCAATATCGGAACAATGATCGCGAAGAAACGATTGAATTTCCGGTGCGGTTTTCCCTTGGCTGAACCACTGACATTCCTAAATGTATACAACATTAACCTTACATGTTTTACGCAGAAACGCCTCTCTTGCCACGGTTTTGGCATAGCAACTACTTAGACTCTGGTCTTTTTTTTCTATGGGAAAATTCCTGAGTTGTGTTATATAATGTTGCCCACGATACTAACAGCCATAATATTCATAATGCTGTTCGAGTATGTTTATCATACCCTTCTAATTTGAAATGTTTAAACTAGGCCTCGGCGGTTCATAGCTTTCCAACTTATTAAAAATATTCTACTCGTTTATAATGCTCTAGCTTAACGTAACACATATGTTTCTCATCTACATACTCCTCACAACTTTTACAAAATTGTTCACCGCAAAAATGGTTTGAAGTTATATTACGCCAACCCAGTTTTACACAACACTGACCACATACCTGAACTTGATCAGAAAAATATATGTATGTTTCGTATTTCTTTCGTGTCTTCCAAAACATATTTGATTATCAAACGGTTTTAGCAATAACCTAACATGTTACAAGCAAGCGCTCGGCAACACATAGGTTGAGGCATTTGTTTTTTTAAATATTTTTCGCAAACCGCAAACAATAGCAATGAATTACAAGTGAACCAGTTTTTCAAAACTGAATTGGCATCATGTTTTATCCATTGCATCATCTTTCACAATCCTGAGTTGGCACAATTTGTTAACAAAGATTGATACCAACTTTACTATTAGTAGAATAGTGGAATGAGGAATAGATGTTACAGAGAAACCAATTCCACTCAAACATCCGTTCCTTTTTTCAAGGCCACGGTAAACGAAAGTAACGCACGGCAAACAAATGTGTTCTTTTTAAAATCTGATCGTTGTTACGGAAAGCTGTCTTTGTTGAAAAAGTGCTTCATTGTTAATTCATTGTTATTATTTGCTGTTTGTCTTCAAAGCCGAGGAAACTGAGCCCGACATGTTAATACATAATCTCCTATACTACTTTTGGAATGATCAAAAGGTTGTGTTACAAGGTTGTACAACTGCCCAGGACATTCTTGATCTGGGGCATTACTGATTCTTCGGGAGTGTGGAAAGTAAAGAACTGGTCTGGAGTTAATATTGCGAGTCTTTACCCAATTACGACGGTTTCATTCCCCAGGAGGTTATCGATTGCTACGGATTCCAAACATGTTCGAGTGGTATTGACATGCAACAGGATAGTGATGATGTGTATAGTGACATGGATATTGATACTACCAATGACCTTGTGTGTGACTATGCCCCGGATAGTAATACGAATGTTGATGTGATACAGTGGAAGCAACAGCATACATAATACGTATATGATGTATGGTGTGGGCGTGGCCCTCAATTTGACATTATGTCCGAAAAAAAAATATATCCTGATTTCACTCTGCGTGGTCGTGAAATAACCTAATTTTCCTCAGGTCTGTTGTATCCTCTATTCGTGACCCCGAAGAGTTTGTAACCAATTTGTTTCAGTTTCCTATGGATACTTTACATAGGGATTTGGACCCAGCATTGAAGACAGAATTTCGTATTGAGAGTTCCAAATGTACTGTACGAAAGCCAATATATATACTATTCGAATGACGGTAACCTCTTACGGTGGAGAATATGCTCCAGAAAGTCTAAAATATACTAAACTCAAACGACGGAATTCCTGTTATGTGACAATATCAGCATTAGGGTTCATATTACAGTTCCTTGTAGTTGAAGGGCGTGGTCGTAATGTTAAGTATCTGCCCTATGCAGATAATTCGCAAAACAAGATTATTCATGTCGAAAAACTTCCAAATTGCCTTCCCCTAGCACTGGTATCGGGGCGAAGTAAGGCCGATAAAAAATTACAATATAACTGCATATATGAAAATACATCCTGACAAATGGTATGGTGATGCAATAGAACTTTGTTATTATGCGGGGGTAGATGTATGTGTGCTAATGTCGGCAGTTTAGATGACATAGACATATTCCGAAGGTACTTTGCAAATAAGTATCTAGTAATTGTCTATGGTCGTATGGTCAAAAGGGAATAAATTTAAATAGTTTTCGAAACATAGCAGAGTAAACCTTTTCGCTTTGACTCCATTATAACTAGACATGGGGTACGACAATAACTTGAGCCAATGGAAAACCAACCATGCGTTCACACACAGTGTGTAAAACTGTAATATGTAAGGGAAACAAGGAGAATTTACCCAGAGGGTAAAAAAATCTTTTGTTAGAATAACATGAAATATTTATCATCGACATTTAACGTAGAGTTCCATACGGTAAAAATTTAAAGTATATTTCCCTACTCGACAGAGCTTAAAGTTGTTATGGTGTTATCAAGTTCTAGTACTAATTACATTTGGAATCAATAATATTGTATATAAGAAGAAAAAAGGATGACGTAAATACAGTAGGTATCCTAAAGAAATGCACGAAATGAATTGTAGAATTCTTGTGAAAGATTATGTTATTGATTCTCCACAGTTTTGAATACCCAGTCCAGCAGTCCACACTCACCTCTACAACTTTCACCTAAAGATACCGTTAAAATAAGTAATCGATTTCTGTCATTACTTGTATAAGTATTGTCCTCCTTATACTCAAAACCGATATGAAGCTAGAATTCAAATTCGATGCTTTCGTAACTGCGTGCTTGGAACTAGTATCTCGCATATCTGGAGAACTTATGAATATATATTGGATTTCTATGCTGCGTACTATGGATTTCCTTAAGATTTATTTAATCTTGTTGTAATACAGCTTTAGTACTCAATGGGTACTCAAAACCCTTACACAATTACCTAGTCAATGACAGTTGAATACACTTTGATCTAAAGCATGGGTTGTTTCGGAGTGGCTCGTCGCCTGATGACCGTACGCCATGTTTATTTTGATGGACCAGAAAATGTTTACTAGACCATATCTCAAGAATAGGCTAAATTAACAACTTCAAATTTTCGCTTAATGTAACTTTGTATATAGTAGTGTACATTTTGTTTTAACACTTACCTAACGAAAGTCGTACCCTTTGTAACCATAATGAGTAACAAATTCATGTGTTGTGTTGGAATCTTGGGTAGTTTCAGGATTTCTGGTGATTTTGTACCGATATTATTAATTGGGATGGAGTTGTAATTAAGGCATATTTCACAAATCTAATTTCATATGGTCTTAAGTTTCATTTATAATATATGAAATAAATATGCTCTCTGTTTTAAAATTTAACGTAAAGATGGGAGTGAGAACAGCAAGAATTCATAAGTACTGGAGCACTAATGTGTCAGTTCATTTTTTAAAAATAAATCTTCCTTTACTACCTCATATTAGACACCATTATTATTTTGCTAAATCTTGTTCTTATTTACAAATTTTAATAATCCACGGTTAGAAAAGTGGTTAGCACTCTAGGGTGCTGTACGAGTTCGGGGATAAAGCATGTGAGATTTGAACAAATACGATTGATAGGAGTCCGCTCGAACAAAATATGTATTTTCAATCCTGAGTGATATCAAGATGGTTTAGAACTTTAATAAAATTTCAATAATCAATAATTCTGTTGATTCTATAATAAAACCCATTCCTTAGACAATTATCAGTTTGCTATGTAATTAACAGGTAGCGCACTCTTCATGAGATTATAATATAATATAATACAAAAATGCTGATGATAATTTTTAAATTAAATAGATTTTATTTAATGAAATATATGATTACAAATGTAAAATATTAATAGGAACTTAATCAGCTTCTGTGCGAAACAAAAATGATGAATATATTCTCAAATATTCACAATTGGTGAATTTTCATTTGTGCTTATAGATATTTATCGTTTGTTTCTTTCTATAATGATAAGATCAAGCTGTAGAACAAGGATTAGAAAAATATATGCATAAGACGAATGACGGTAAAAACAAACACTATGTCTTAAATTGTATAAATTAAAGCCTTTTCTCTATTGCTTACAATACGACAATGGCTGTTACTTATGTGATTAATTAATCTTCCTGCATCAAAAATGTTCACATGTTTACTGGGAGCATGACGTATCCAGAAATGTTTCCTTGTTTGAAAATTTCCCGGGTCATTAATTCAAAAGATTTTGGATTAAGACAGGAATATAATATTCATCCAACGAGCCATTTTTGTAGCATCATTTATTTTACACTTCACGTTGGGGTAGGATCTGAAATATAAGTATTGAAATGTCTAGTCTAGGCTAGTGCAATACAGATATTAGCTGTTTTTGAAGCGAATCTTCTTTCTGTGCGCCTAACTGAAAAGTCAGTGAGAGAAACAATTTATTTTTTTGGTATAAGCAGAGAAACACTTTATAGAGAAATGAGACTAGTTGTTATCAGGTAATGAAAATTGAAAGGGGCAAACATATCCTTTGTTGAAAGAAATACTACTTAATGAATAAGAATCAGTGCAAAGTTCAAGACATTCTACAAAATATTAAGGCTTTGATGAAGAAAGGATACATAGCTCTTTGTTTGCCTTTCCCGGAAAACATTGGGAACATTATATTGCATATTATACCATAGTTTAGCTTTGATAATTAGCTGTACACATCAGAGTACACAATTCAGTAAACTAGTTGTAGTAGAAATGTCATATTAAGTATGAATATTGATCTGCAAGTTACTATCATTGGCGTGGTCAGGCCATGCGAAGAGCTTAATGTTTCTTTAAGTGGGCGTTTTCATCTCTATAGTAAAACAGTATGTTTGAAACTTATAATATTTCTTAGATCCATATTTGGGTTCGTGACAAAATATTTAAAGAAACTGTGTACCCTACGCAACGGCAAAGTGAAATATTTAAGCCACAACAACGCGGAAAGAAAAAGTAAGCTTCAGTAATATCAAGTTCAAACTAAATGTAAGACAACGATGAACCTTGAAGAATAATGTAAGACTGCAACTATCAAATGGCTGTGTGCGCCACTATTTAATTATTTTGCTTCGTATGAAGCCGCTCTGTTTCAATTTTGTAGAGCTGCAAATTGTTTCTATGCGCGGGTACCTTAAGAGGAAAAGTACCATGCTCATATGTTAATGAATTATAACCGTGTTATGTGTATGTTTAAATTGCTGTTTGGCATTTAATTTGGCATATACTAGTATAAGGTTACAAGTAATGTATTAATATATTTTCCACCTCTTTGAAAGGTGAAAGCTACACTAACCACTTTTTTTTCAAATGTGTCTTACCTCTTTGGTGGTTCCGAAGATACTTGCATTTTCGGAGTTCCTTGCAAGCATACTAGATGGCAGCACCATTAATATTTTGCGAAAGTAACGATTCGGCGGGGAAAATAAACATTTTTTGTGTTGGAAGTTTTCTTTGTGAAACAGCTGGCCGTTCTGATTGAGCTTTCAGAAGGGTATAAAGTTACAAAAATAGCTTTATTTCTTTTTCGGTCATTTTTGATATAGCGTGTTTTACGTTCATGTAATATGAACTGTAATTGGATAGTGAAAGCAGGCTCAGTTCTAGTTCTGATCCCAATGTGTTCTCGGTACCCGTGTCTTCATCACACAAACAAGTGCCTGTTGTTTTGCCACAAGCACATACGGTGTATCTCGAGTAAAAGTGAATCTCTTGAACCGGTTCCAGATTTCCTTGGAGAAGCAGGAGTATCGAAGCACATCAAAGACATTGATAACCTGACACCGTATTTATTATTCCGTATGCTATACACAGACAAGTTGGTAAATCATATTGCTGTCAATACCAATTTTTATGCAACTGAGATCGGAAAGCCCTTTACACCAGTGGATGAGGAAGAAATAAGGGCATTTCTGGGAATAAACTTGTAAATGAGAATAAAAAAAGTTGTCAAGCTATAGTGATTATTGGTCATCTTCTTCCGGTTTGCATGTTTCGTATATTGCTCCCCTGGTGACAGTGAAACGATTTAGTTTCTTCTTGAGCCATATACATTTGAATGATAAAAATCTGATGCCAAATAGAGGTGAACAAGACTTTAACAAATTATACAAAATAAGACCATTGTTTCAGATATTAGAAAGTTCTTTCGCAAACTGTTATCAACCTCATAGTAATGTAGCTGTTGGCGAATCGATGGTGAAGTTCAAGGGCAGAAGTTCACTGAAACACTATGTGAAAAAAGAGCCAATAAAAGGGGGTACAATATTTGGAATTTATGTGATCAGTAGTGTTTCAACTTAAAATTCCAAATGTATTGTGGAACATCTGAATCTAAAGTGGAAATGGGTCTTGGAGCAAGAGTTGTCATGGACTTGACACCAGAACTAAGCGGAAAAAACTAACATTGTATACATGGACAGCTTTCTCTCTTCTGTGGATATGTTCGTCTTACTAAAAGAACAACATATATATGCAGTGTCAACTGTAAATTCAAGCAGTAAGAAGTTACCTAAATTTAAGGTTGAAAATCAATGGAAAGAGGAGAGCTCGATACTTTGGTTTGTAGTCAGGGAATATCTGTCTAGAGATGGAAAGATAAGTGGTGTGAACCTCACGTTAACCGTTCATGATCCTACTGAAGTTAGCAGTGTTACTAGAAGGTAAAAGGACGGAAGCTAAGTAAACATTCCTTGCCCAAACGTTTTGGATGATTATAATAGAAATATGAATTTTGTGCACAATTTTGATCGTTTGGAAAGAGATTGTGAAATAGTTCAAGAAAATAAGCATCAGCCATCGAAGATAACATCACGATGTGTACTTTGCAGCACCAAAAATAAGCCTGTCAGAACGTAGTGCGAATGCAGCACATGTAAAATTCAGCTCTGCTCGAAAAAGAAAAACTATTATCAAGAGTACAATATGTGATCTGTGGACACTTACACTAACCACCGGAAGTTGTACTTGTTTCCTAACGAGTAGTGAACAAAATATGTGTCATTGTTGAAAATA
>JAGDQP010011127.1:26879-53837 GCA_022664845.1 Lepisma saccharinum
GAAACTTTTACCAAGTTTTTGAAAGTTTCAGGGTAGATAAAAATAATTGAAATAACGAAACGATATTGAAATAATTATATTGTTTTGTGTCCAAATGTTAGACCATAACCTACGGTTATATTGCGGGGCTTAGGTGTTGCTAAACGCTTTATCTTGAAGGAATGTAGCTAATTAAATATACGATAAATGGAGATTTGTAAACTTAATACTCACTGTTACTTGAGAATGTTTATATTTAATAATGTTTTGCACAATAAATTATACACAATTGTTGTGGTAAATACAATGTATTTATTCTCTTTCAAAACTTAATGATGAAAACAAGATAATAATTACAGTTCAGATTCCATAAAATACTTCCAATGGTGGTATATTTTATATAACAGAGGAATACTTCGGTTGATCAACTGAAATGTGATTATGGCAACTGAGTAATGTCTTCACAGAGAGCGTAATCATTGCCAGCATGTTTGATGAAACTGATGTGTAATCACACAAAAACATGTTAGAGACCGAACCAATTCATCTGTGTCACTCCTCCAAGAAAAATGTTATCAGTCGTCATCTCAGCAGTTGAACAAATAACATGAAAGAAGAAAAGAATATTCAGTTAATAACATTCCTCAGACAACCAACCAACGACGAAGATTCACATAGAAGGTTGTGTGCATAAACATTAATCGGGATGACATAAATATGATCTCACACCGTATAATACTCCCATCATATTGTTTTAGAAACTGGAGCGTACTCTGTTGTTTAATCCGTCATATAATCTGGCAGCTGAAACATTAGTAATTATCTGTTCTGCAATAATGTATATTGGTCAGACAGACGTGGTAAGAAGTAAAACGGATCCATTGAGTTACTGTAATGTCCGAATTTGTTAATTGCATTTCCACAACACAGAAGAGAAGCTATAATTTGGAGACATGCCTCATGGGACTATCAATATACATCACACGATTTACAGTGAATATTAAGATAGGATTGCAAAAAAAGTATAGATTTTCGTACTGTTGTGTGCTAACTGTCACAATCTACAAAACAACGTATTATTTGCAAAAAGACATGAAAAGTCACACATTAGACACTTCGTTAAACAAGGAGCTCAAGTGATAAAGTAGCAACACGGGCTCCATCTGCTGGATACATTCGCATTAGGAAAGTAAAATTACGAATATGGGCATTGAAATTCGAAAAAGAAGTATATCGTCCGGCACATAACGAGGACAGATTTAAGATGTAGCATATTTCTGCTAGTCAGTACATTTTTAATAAAATTTCTGTAGTAATAACAGGTATTTTACAACATTATCAAATTGGAGAACATGGAATGTGAAATAAAATTTAGGGGAAAATATAGATAATTATGGGTTTTCCGGTTAAATTTCCGGTTCGGAAACAGTCGACGTAATAGTTTAAAATTAACTTCAAATTGCAGGTTTCATCCTTAGGACTTCATCTGCATCCAATGGAAAACAATGGCAAACCAACATAAATTCACTCTGCCCAGGGACGTTCATTCACACATATATCTCCTGGCACAATATCAGTCATCATCATCATATCAGTGAACGTAGTAGTGTGTCCGTAAAAGAGCAGGACTGCAACATTATTACCATTAACGATTTTCTACTTCTAATGTTTGTATTTCAAGCTTGGAAGTTAGATCATATTTGAATTTCCTTAGAATTCTCAGACATCGATGAAATATGTAATGGTGAAGACGAAGAAAACATTTCGCGTCTAAAGATGCACAGGTACTTCAAGTGATTGCTTGGTTTCTGAGCATGATGTAATGAATAAGCAGGACTTTCTGTGTAGCCGAAATAATGTCAGTAAGAACGTTCCTGTCCAACAAAAAGACATGTTTAGCAACACTTTGTTATGGGAGTGACGATTTAATTTGAAATTAATTTAATCACAAATTGGAAAATCTTTTTGTCTTGTAAAATAATGGTTACAGTTTTCAATATAGTTGCATTCCTTACTTCTAAAGCGTATGGTGTATTTTTTGTTATAATCGAATATTTTGTAAGGATGACTTACATTTCTAACTATTAGACCGAAAAAATATCTACTTTGCAGTTTCACCGCAACACAAATTGTTTTTCTAATAACAGTAAATAACAATTTTGTGTATATCATTTTCTTAATTTTTGTCCTAATCTAAATTATACAGACGTACTAAATATCAAATGAACAGTAGATCGATGGTAGCGTACCGTATGGAAAGATAAATTATTTCCCTTTGAAAAAGTACTTTAAAGTCAAGTGGCTTTGTTCCTATATATGTTATCATTCAGCCATCTTTGTTATACACACGATATTTTGTAGAAATCTAAGACGAAAAATTCATTGTTGAAATACAATTTTTGTTTTCATTGCATGTCGTTGTCAATGGGTGAGGCCTCACAAAGAACATGAACATTCATGAACAGTAATAAGCAAAGAAACAATAATTCCTTAAAGGAATCAGCCATAATATTATTTCAGATCTATAGACTTGCCTCATTAGATTATGTACCCTACAGGAAATACAAAAGATATTATATTATTTATGCTCTCAATTTTGGCAAAATTGATCGAATAATATATTTGGTTAAACCTGGATTAAATCAGATTAATTAGCAACAAAGTTAATGAAAACTGTTTGGATAGAAGACTGTATTCATTGCATATATCGATTATATTATAGTTGTTCGAAAGATTATGGCACCTAAATATAAGACTTAAAATCTTCATTCTAAAATTGCCGATCAATTAAACAGGCAATACTCGCCAATAGATGTCTCTACAAACATCCTATAGTGCTAAAGAAACAGTGCAAACATCAGTGAAATAAATTACTTTGCTACTATCGAAAGAGCAGAATATTATTCTTGTAAATCAAACTACAATAATACAATCCTGTCTAAACCCTCAGTACCTTAAGATTGGAACAATAAAAATTAAGATATAAATCCCGAAAGGTGTCCAAAGATGTCCGGTGTATATTCTTTCTGTTTGCTCTTGATAAAAAAGTTACGGTGAAATGATTTTAAAAGAGGCCATTAAATTATATTTAAAATAACTATTTGCAGCAAGAAGAAGGCTGCAAAGTTAATAAACTGCTAATGTTATTCTTTACTTCTTTCTAAAAATAAATATCTTCAAAACAATAGACCACGTAACTCAACTTAATTTGGTATTATTGTACTCAGACTTTGTATTCGAAAAGAAAACGATGACTACTATCTTTGGAAAGGCACTTAGAGACGGAGTAAGTCCGTGCCTTGTAAAGAAATTCACACTTAGAGACGGAGTTTTAGGATCATAAATCACATTAGAAAAAAAATATTTGACAATTACTCTTTTTCCTAGAAAATATATTATCAGAAAAGCGAAAAAAATATCTCTTAATTCTAGGTCCACAATAGCATCTAACATTTGTAAACATGCGGATCGGAACAACTAATCGAAGAGTTTCATTTTTTATATACTTCCCTTATTTTCAAATGAAATTCCAATCATCGCGTTGCTCTCTTGTAAAACTTTAAATTGAACACGTGCCACGTGTGCTCTAAAGGCGGGAATTAAAATGCTTTTATTTCTGTTTTCTAATATATCTTATTCTATTTGATAAGCGTACGCTTACTTTTCGCTGGTTATACTAGTAAATGTTCGTAATTTTACTCATAAAATCATGGTTTTCATTTGTTTTCTAAAATTGGAATGGACTAATGAGATATGCATTTCGTCAAGTTTCACTTTCCTTTGCAAACGATTGCAATGTTAGAAAGATACATTGGATATAGGTAGAGTTATTCGGAGTGGTACAAATTAAAATGACAGTGTACTCAGTATTTTAAAATTTCGGGCTAGCCTAATTTACTCACAATAGTTACTATGTAGTTTGTGTTTTGTAGCTAGTAACTTATTTAGAAATGAAAGGCAAAAAGTATATCAAATATTTCAGGTTACCATCCCCTAGCGTGATAATGAATGCATTCTAAAAGCAGCATGTCTTCACATTGATGGGTGCTACCCTCCAGTTATTATTAAACAAAGACAAACAGAATCCGTACTCAAGACTTGGACATGGTCGGATCCTAAGCAACAATATCTTGGTTAACTCTCATATCAAAACTTCAAATCTACCAAAATCTCGAGACGCCTAAGGCACTCTTTTATATTTTCTCGCAAAAAATAATTCTAAACAAAATCTGTAAAATTATATTTACAATCCCAAACTGAAAATTGTCACGGGATTCCTGATATAATTAGAATATATTTATTCAAGTCATAATATGAATTTGCGTTAATAAATTTGGGACAAGTATTGTCTTAGGTAATGGCACTATTTTGAACTGAAGTCGTAAACTAAAGCAATCTGCAGTAGGGTTATTCCAGATTGAAATTTAAAAACCTATAAATGAATTTATTCACTGGAAATACAGGGAATAATACCATCATTTACGAGTGAAAATTTGATATTTATAAAATTTGATAACTATACAAAATAGTACAGCCTTGGGTCACATTAAATGCATTAGTAATCAATTGACCTTGGAGAAAATCAATGGGAAAGCATTTTCGATGACGTGTGTTGAATCTCTGAACTATATAATGTACAGGTTTCTAAAAAAAACTATTGAAACTAACTCAAGAGATTCTTTGGAGCTAACCAAAACTATCTTGAAAACTATTTCAAAGCTTCTAAGAATTAAAAGAGTAAGAAAAGACAAAATATTTGCTAATTAATCATTAAACATAGTAAGTAATATTAAAAAGATTGGTGTGTAAAGGTTCTGTAACAAAAGGCAATTGCTTTCGTAAACTTTTACAAGGTTGATCAGTCGTGCTAATCCTTATTTAATCCCTGGTCTATGGGAACTGGGTTTAGTCCTCTTTATCATACATCACGAATCAGACAGATGAACGCAGACTTTCTATTATTATTATTATTATTATTATTATTATTATTATTATTATTATTATTATTATTATTACTGAAACCTACATGTCAAGAAACTTCATGTTTTTTTGTAATTCAAATTCCGGGCAAGATAATTCAGTTCCGTAATGCAAATAATATTTATGTTATACATGTAATTCACCCACAATTAAAATAAACACGTGTGGTATTACAAAAAAAATGAATTTCATTTTGTTTGATTTTATTCCATATCGTTTCACTACAACGTGCAATAGTACACTTAATTGCTCTCGCTCATTTATTTCACTAAAACAAGCTTTCTTCAGTTTTGTAAAAGCTCTCAATTCGTTTTAGGGAGAGCTCTCCCCCCCCCCTACTTCCCACTAAGGAACTATCGCAATCCAGAGGTTCAAAGAATTAAACCGAAAGTACATTTGCATTAATGTGTTTGAGGTTCTTTATGTAAACTGTATAAATGAATTACTGCAGTCTGATCTTATAAATTGTAGACATTTAGATGATGATGATACGTATTTATACTTAATAAAGAATCTTGATTCAAATATTAATAATTAATTTTACTTCCTAATCTAGTAATAAATGTTGCCAAGGTTTTCATTCAGAATGGTAAGTAATTAATTTTTGGATTTACTCCAATAGTAATTTATATATTTTTGGTGTAATTTTCTTCTTTATTATTTATAAATCTATTAGGGCAAGTATGTTACATGGTGTACTCAAAATGTAAGATTTTTTCTTGTTTACGAAAGGAAGATTAAAAAACTGTTAATCAAAGTTCTATAAAATATGCAAAAGCAATTTATGTAAATAGTTAAATATAACAATAAGAAGTAATTTAAATTAAACCGTTTAAATGTTTTGAAAATTTTGTTTACATAAGAAGTAAAGACATCAAGAACCCAGTCGATTAATATAAAAATTAGGTTTCTTCAACACAGATAAAACCCTGATTCACATCAGCATGTACACAGTTCTGATCAATGAGGCACTTTTTAAGAAACATAGCTGGTAAATAAAAGACTTCATATTAACATAACAGGTAACATGTACTACTTGGTCGCTACAACCAATAGTAAGTACCGAACACACCTGACGCTGACAGGAATATTTTATACAATGGTCTCTGCTCCGGGCAACGAAATGTTGAACGTATCGAAATACTGATATAATTTGTTGTATTTTTCGCCGGATTTTTGTCCGTCAAAGTATCGTTTATATTTCCGATATTTATGAGAACTCTAGCCAAGTATAAGTACTTTTTCACTTTTAGTGGGATGTTTCCCTCCTTTTAAACTGTTTTACTGTACTGACGGAAATAATGCATATTTCATGGTCTACCGTACTTTAGTACTGTAGAGAACGTGATGTAAATTCGCGTTGGACACTAAAGCAACCTTCCCTGTGAGCTACGAAACCATGTAGATATGTTTGCAGCTGCAACAAAGGAGTTCTGATTGCGTCACTATTATTTACGAAGGCAGTCTTTCTTATCAGTTAGCACCAAGTTTGAATAGTTGTGGTCCAATATATCAGTGAAACGAATCAGTGAGTCGTTTTGTTTCTATATTAGAGAGCCCTGGTGGAAGTGTATAGTGTAATAATTTTAGAACCGTCCATTATCATATCTATCCGATATTATATTTAATTATGGCAAAGCTAATTGGAATAATCGTGGCGCCACATGTATGTACTAGGTATAATACCCACACAGATGGCAATGATAATCAAATAGAGTGGATTCTATCATCGCGGAGATGTTCTTCATGGCGGACATAAATCTGGTGTGAGCTCCAGGCAGGTTGCCAGCTGTTTCAAGTATATGGGCTGTGGCTGAAACAACATCGACAAAGCCACTTCAGCTCGCCATTCTAGGTTCCCCAAAATGTGTGTAAAAGATATCTAGAGCTTAATATTTCCAGTAGAATTAACAGTAGAAGTTTGACGTAATGGTACCATCAAAGTTTTCAAATTAGGTCTATCCAAAAATTCTTATTAAAAAGTGTGCAATGAGTTCACAAGAGATTCCTCAAAGGAAGTCAGGGATTCCCAGAAAAGTAACTGTGGATGGAAATAAGCGTGAATGGGTCTACATGTCATTCGAAGTTACAATAAATCGATTGGGCTAACCTATAAGATATATATATATCGATGCCCGGTTACAAGTTTAATCGGGACGACAAATGTCCGGTTTTCAGAAATATTTCACATAAAAACTTTTTATAAAAAGTTCAAAGATAAAGTTTTAATCTGTGAGTGAAAACAGTTTACGAAATTAGTAATTACTGATACCATTGTTCAAAGTTCTGAATAATAGTATATATACATACTTCCAAAGTTACGTGGTGTAATGTTTGTTGCAATAGAGCAATAAGGGTGCTTAAATTGCTAACTGCATTGAACCGAAAATATCTACTTATACTTTCCCCCATAACTAGTTTATGTTTCTTACTTTGAGAAATATATTCTCTTAATCATAGGAGTGAATATTCAACTTGTGTATATATTTTCTAGGTATAATTTTAAACAGAGATATTGGATCTTGAATTTACACTAGATGGATCATGACATGTTAAATGGCAGGCCTAAATATTAATCCCGTAAATAGTAACTTGAAGTCAATGTAAATGTTTATTTTATTATTCGCCTATCTTTGCTATCCACAAACAAATTACAATAGCTTTTTATGGTAATTTGAGCCCGAAATTTATGGCGAAATTATAACTTACTTTTATTGCATTTTGCTGTCAATATAAGATGTTTCAAATGGTTTCAGTTAGTCTAATGGGTACTGAGGAAATAAAATGTCTTTATATTTTATTTTAATTCGATGTTCTGGAGTTTCATCAGTTTCTTTTATATTTGGATAGCGTATTACTTAGGGAGTTACTGCTGCTGTTAATTCACTGCAAATTTCGGTTCTCGAACAGTTTAGATTGCTAGAGTCAATGTTAGCAACAATCAAAGTAAGCGTTTTCGCGAAGTACCTTAAAATTATCTGAGCTATTTAAATATTTGCCGACCCTGAAAATTTGCCTCCTCTGGCTTTATATGGTTAATGCTTACTAAAGGTTCTTTAATTTGTAGCGGAAAATGTTTAGTTTTTCACACTTCCTCCCTGTACAAAGTTAACGCAAAACTTTGGTAAACTTTATTTTGTATGGTCTATTCTAGTAACTTTTGATTTTGGCCTGTCAGGATTATATTGTGACGCCAGTGCTAGTTAAAATCCTCAAAAAACCTATGAACCTGGCGGAATTCTAACCCACGACATTCGATTCGCTGGTCCAGTGCCTCAGACCCCATGGCTACCTGAGCGGCTACAAAGGTAACGTATAAAGAAATATTTTGAACAGCAGGAAAAATAATTGTATCCATTTTTTCTAATTATGCAGAAACTTACTGCACTTAGAGGAGAAAGTAATCCCAATATTTCAGGTAGCGTCTTATAACATATATATTTATAACAAATTGAATATTTCGCTTTGTTTGGTTTAGAAGTTACAGGAGAAAACATAGTAAAAGGCATTAAATAAAAGATGAGCGAAAAGATCCATACGACGAAGCAACCTCAAATGACATATTTGGAACTTTCAGTAATTTTATTGTACAAAATGTGGAATATGTTCCGATGACTATTTGCTTGCTACACATTTTGTCTGCGCTTAGCCCTATTTTGAGTTAACTTCTCCTGGACTACAAGGACTTCTCTCATGGAAAAATAGTTTTAACTAAGTCAAGGTTAATGACGAAAAGGGTTGCAGGTAACCCATTTGTTGTTTACCACAACCTTCTCGAGATATTAAAGTACTTAATGCTTTAGGTTGATGATAACCCATTGAAAACGTTTAACAGAAATCTGGGTAAGACAACCAACCCGTGGGTAGTCAGTTACCTAGAAGTTGGGTATATGAAGAAATAAACATCTCACACGGTTAATTTAAACAATGTGATTGGCCCCACTGGTCAGTTATATGAATCGGTAAATGTGCAGGTAAATTTAACCTTCTGAGAATTTGTTATCTTTTAGCCATGACGAGGGCTAGTTTAACCGAGATGCGTGTATACGAGATGGCGGTAATTGAGCTCTGAGAAGCTTCCACGTGAAAATTTTGTACCATCGTCAAAATGTTTAGGTTCATCTTAGCAGGTAGCCTAACAACTCTATATTTACGAATATATTTATAATAATATTATTATATAATTTGTTGCTACGTGTAGTAGTTGCTAGTAATATCTCTTGGTACTATCTGTAACATTTTGAGACATATGAAAGGGTTTTAAAAGTTTTAAAAATTATGATTACAGTAGCGTTTTCTTGTTCGGTGGTTTATTTCTCATGTAAACATATAGTAGACTTTAGTAAGCCTAGGAACCAACAAAATGTTTTACAAATTATAGCCCTCGAGGGAATTACTAATGTGACCAACGAAATGTAACTGTGAACCCACCCTAAGGAAAGGAAGTTTAAAAATAAACAAAGAAAGGAAAATGTTTTTCCATTGGTCTATGTATAAATACATCTATGTTTTAAGTGAAAATTAAGTAATTAATATTATCCTTCGATTACTGTGTAAAGTAATCTTATTGAATGTAGATGAGATGCTTTAATCATTTATTCATCAGAAAAAATAAAAGCGTTTCATTTGTAATCGGCGATTGAAGATACACGCTTGCGAAGATTCTAGGCTTCCAGAAAGTTCCAATGCGTAGCATGTCGTGGGAATGTCCTGTTTTCTCTTCGTTTCTGTACTTTTATCGCCGACAATCTGGAGCCCAAGAAACCTTATGGCTAAATACGGCAATGTTATATTATAATTTTCGTTCTCTTGGTTTTTTTCTAATATATGTCATTATGGTCGATTTGTTATATGTGCCTTAATGTTCATATGAACCTTAAATAAATTACGTATTTACGAGGGTAGAAATTCAAACGCCCTCTGGTGAAGATTTCGACTCCAATTCCGTGATCACGATAAGACAAAGCCAGTTGCAAGTTAGCTGCGTTACCTGAAAACAGAGAACATCTCGTTGTCGTGAAATGTCAGTTTCTTCTTTGTTTGAAATTATATCTTAGAATAATAAAGTGAGAGTTTGTGTCATCCATAGTACGGTAAGCTAGTCGTCGTGAAAGCAAATTTAAAATGATCTTCAAATGTGTACAACGCCGTATTTCCTGCCAGGGAACAATTTCTCTCTCCGTAGACACGTATTTCAATAAACGTATAGGCCACTAATTTTAAAAGTTCTTGGGAAACAGAAGGTCAGCAAACTTTCATTTGGTTGTCGGAAGTCTGTCCTAAAGTTAAGTACTCTGGTGTATCGATACGTTTTGATACTCTTGTTTCAAAACAAGAGAAGCTGGAATCCTTAAACAATGCAAATGCATCCTTGAATAAAATGTTCTCTGATCATGTTTTGCTCTTTTCGGATAAAACGTAAATATTTAGTCCAACCCTTCAGCGCATGCGCCGCGGATTAAAGGTCCGCAACTATAGATTTTCCTTGTCATTAGCTAGTAGAACTACTTAACTAGATATATCCTCTGGTAGCTTCCCTTTCAACTCCGCCGTATCTGTTTAGGGAATTGGAACACTCTTACTGGTTTTCTGGAGACAGTGGATTGTCAGTCCACACGTTGCACTTATAGTGTTGAAATTTGAATGTACAAGAAGTAAAAATTTATTTCTGATGTAGACTTGTTTTATTATTATTACACTATTTTTCTAGGAAAAATATATTATTTTCTATTTCTTTTTCATGACTATTAGCAACCTATGAACATGCGTTAATAATTTAATGCGCAGTATTATACAGTGTAATAGTTTTGTGACTGGCAACATATGTAACTACTATAAATTTCTTCAACCTTCAATGGATTTCAATTTGACCACATATAATAACATGTAAAATCATCACTCACGTACCAAATTATAAAGAGAAAGAAAGAATCTGCATGACAAACAGTTGGTTTAAATTACAACTTTATCTAATCTGAAAAGAATGAAAAAGCTGTACTTTATAAACTGATACTATAAAGTGATACTTTATATAGTATCAGCTGTACTGATACTATATAAACTGTGTTCATAGGTTACCATATTATTTAAGTGTGTTTCAGAAAAGGTTTGACATTGTTGAAAAGAGGAACTATATGTGCAAAATGTGTACAAATAACATTTTATTAAGAAGTCAAATTGTAAATCTCAAAGAAGCAGTAGTAAACACACAGTCCACACGTGTGTAATACCATTTCACGTTTCTGTGCGTGTACTGGTGGGTTAAATTATATTAAAATACGTGATGTGATATTTTTAATCATTTACGTACGAAATATCTAAATTATTTATATATCTTTTAGTTGAATTTGTTTAGTCCAAATGTTTTTAGTTTCATAATTGTCGGAATGAAAATTGAGTAAATTATCACCAAGGTTAATGGGAAGATGAATCTTGTCCTTGGTATTCATTTATTTCAAAATTGTTTTGGCTTATGTAATCTGAATTTGCTGGACATATATCATATCCTTAAATAAAGATTTCAATATTTATTGTAATCTGGGTTCAGCTTTTAACGTAGTGAAAACATAAAATATGTATTATATAATATTTAAACTCATTTCAATACAGAATAAAATCAGCAACAAATATTTACCTTCATTAATTTCAATGACAATAACTAAGAATGATATCGTCTTGAATATGTACAAAAATACTGAACACTGTACAGCGAAATAAAAATACTCCTCGTAGGGTGAGAGTAACTGGAGTCTGACGACAGAATCATTACTACAACATTTTTTACTTTATTTTGCGTTCTGTAATTTAGCCCAAGGTGGCATACAGTCCCTCCACGACCTTTCATAGACGGCTTGTGAGTACGGTATGTTACAAAACGAATAAGAGAGCGTGCTAGTATTACTTCTGAACGAAAGTGGATACTACTTATTTCTCATGCTTGGGAGGAAGTTAAATCGCAGATATATATTTATTTATTTAACCTACAGCAGGCGTTTGCCCAATTACAGTAGATTATTCTATGTACACTAATACAGCATTTGGATACACTACATACGTACTGAAAATTTACAAGATGACACCAAGAAAATGTCTGAATTGTTCCAAATTTCAGTTAAAAATATATCCTACTTTAAGCTTTGACATCAGGTCGTTGTATAGTTTTGATATAGATTCTCCATGTAAAAGACCTTTTTCTTGCTTTCGTTCTAAACCTTATCGCATTAAATATGACGATCTTACAACTCCTACAGCTATATTTCGGTCAATTCCAATCTTTTCAAAATTTGCTCCGAGTAATATGCGGCATGCAATATTTTGAATAACGTAATTAAATCTACCTTCAAACGTTTGTTTTCTAAGGTTGATAACCCAGTTTTGTAACAATTCATCATAATATATATCAATTGGTAAAAACATTGTTCGCTTTGCCATTAGTAGTCGCAAGAATCTACACTGTACTCTTTTTATTTATCTTCTATTTTCCAGGTGGTCATAATCATTCGACACTGGTGATGAAAATTCCAGTATCGGACATACATATATATGAAATAATTTTAAAAGTGCCTGATCAGGGAAACCTAAAAATTGTATATCGGCCCAAGTGGCAAATTTTCAGATCATGACGTAAATTACTGTCAGATGTACTAGAAGAGAATGTAAATTCCACACCAGATGTAATGAACAATAACCATGATCCCCGTTGAGAAATGTTTGGAAGACGTCGTTGAGGACAACAATGAGGAGCGCTTGAAAATTAATCTATTTGAAACCGGTTTCCAGCGCGTGGCACTCAACTCGCAGCTACAAACAAAATCTAATCAAAGATGAAGATTAAGAAGGGGAAGAGAAGAGAATGATGACAGCGCCAGGATGACAGTGTAAATACAATGTTGCGATGCGTTAGTCGAAAACATGACTAAACGATACTTCGACTATAATTTTATTTTGACGGAGAGAAAAATACGTAATGTACCAAGAAAAGTTTACATTTATTTCGAAAACAGACACACATTATAACGTATATTTCCAAGGTGAAGACTTATTTTCCTTGTATTGTATGGTGAACCATTTGAATTATCGAGAGTTCGCTGTACTTTTATATGAGTTGCGGGTGACATATCGTAATTGACGAGTGAGATATATTTACATTTAATTATAAAAGGACGAAACGTGATGTTAACGTGGCCATTTTTTCTCTGTTTATATTCTTGTAGTGCTGTTCAGTTCATTGTGTAATATTTTAAGGTTTGTTTTTTGCCCTTTACGGTTAAAAAGCAAGTCTTATCTATAATAGAAAGCTTTAACTAATCTTATATTTCATTCTAAGGTATCATTTACACAAGCAACAAGAAGATTCACATGACGCCGAAATATTTTTCTTAGTAAGGAACACAAGGACGTAGAGAGTATTCCTCAGACATTTTGCCAGACTTACTATCTTCAAGAAATGTAGCTTAGTAAAATATACGTTAAATCTAGATTAGTGAATTCAATGACTACCTATTACCTTAGAATATTCATATTAAAAATATTCCATCAGCATGCTCAATTCTTTACAACGGTAATGTTAAAATTCGTTTCTTTGCTGCATTTAAAAACAAATGCTGTTAAATATAATACCACAAATTGCACACCGGCTTCGATGAATAATGTACGATATTTGATTTTTCAGTTCTATTTATAACCTTTAAATATTTAAGGTTCAGGTCGGTATAGGGGGTGAAGGGATTCTAAAAGATGTCGGCTGGACCTAAGTTGGAAGTGCCATCCCGACATTTGCCTGTTGTGACTGACAAAAAACGAAAAAATAATTCAGGATGGTCGGGGGCTGGGCTCAAACCCACAACCTCCCGATATACGGTGGTGTAACACGTTAAATTTCCTTTTGGTTTCTTCATTTGTTTCTATAGACTTAACATATGTAGTCCCCTAGAGATATTACACGAATACTCTCTCCGATTCCACTCTGGTACGGGACTTCACACAGTAAACTCATTGTGCCTTTGCGACATTAGTGTATAGAATTTATACGGGTTCTTACTTTACTAATCAAGTTCATTTTCAGTTTTTCTTTCTTTACCGCACGTGTTTTGTGTCCATAGAAATCTGCCTAGTGGACGTGCGTGTAGCGGCGTATCGCCATTGAAATTAAAATTATCATTAATTCAATTCGGAGGGAACCTTACATATTTAAAATGCGCCTTTATACATGTTTTATTTATCGGAAGAGATTTCCTTTAATAGACAGGGTGGGCGCGATGATTCAAAACAGAATCATAAGATTTTATCTCACGTTTTCCGCAACTCATACAATAGCACAGAATACAATCCATTCAAAATACGAGGTAAAATATCACTTTATCTTTATTTCATTGAAGATTACATCAGTTACACCTTGATTTTAAGCAAGTACTCCTTTGAAATGCGGCAGGGTTTCATAACATTCAGTAGATGCTGAAACATTTATGTAGGCGGGAATACACGATGTAAGATTACGTACGAGAAATATTCGTAGTAGTGTGGCCACATCTGACTTTCTTCTTAAATTTCATGCGTTTTCTTTTTAAGTTACTTTACTTTTTAATTTTTGTCTTTGACGTTTATGATGTTACAGTTTGGTAGCCAGCGGAAAACCTTATGGGCTGGGAAAAATTTAGGAATTCTAGTCGATATATTAAACAGATTTCCTCTGCAGAACATTTGTCTAAACAATGCGTTATTGCACAACAATCATGAGTAAATTAAATAGAATTGAACGAATATTTGCTATGGTTAAATGCCAGTAATCACGTTTATCAACTGTAATTATACGGAAAGGTGCCTTGTTCATGCCTATTTATACCCACCTTTACTCCAGAGAATGTCTGGGAATGCTCTACTTGGTTTGGAGAATCCATTGCATAATTTTCGACAGAGAAAGTTTCAATTCTATGTGGGTACCATGCTGCATCAATTCTATTGTTAATTGTGTTGCAACTATCAAACTCTAGAGTTCATTTTCCCACCCTCTTGGCAGCCTATAGCACCGAAACGAAGCATTTGTGAACCCTCGATGGCCTACATGTTTTTTTCTCATTTTCATATCAGGAATTTCGTGAGGTATATTTGTCGATGTTCTTTTGCAACACCCTGTATATACAGGGTGGTAAGGTTACGGACCGACAAACTTCGGGAGGTGATAGCACAGTGAAAAATAAAGAAAAAAAGCCGAGGGAACGGTGGGGAAATTCCGAGGCGTTACGGAGCTACAGCCTGCCCAAAGCGTGGGAAAATGGACTTCAGTGAGGATTATTTCGAAGACGAAAAAGCGCAGGGTAGGCGGTTGAGAGTAAATTAGAGGAAGTCATACCCGGGCTATCCAAAAATGCATATTGGAAAATGCTACAAGCAGGGGAAGTAGGGGATTCCCAGAAAGTCTTCCAAGTAAAGATGGGTCGAAAGGACCACAAATGTTATGAGTTGCCAACAGGTAACAATAATTCATAGCCGGCACACCGATATCTCAACGAGAATTAATGTTATGACAATTTTTTATAAAATAATGCGTGGTTGCATACCAGTAATTAAAGACAGTCATCGAGCGTTTGGATTATTTATTAGCAATGAGAGAGACTAGGAGTAACCAGTCGGATGGTGGTGAGTACGCATTTCAACAGCTGCAGTGTAGCGCTATCAGGCGTCCGTGATGTCACAGCAGTCTTGCATTGAAGCCCGCCTGGAAAAGATTCAAACTGTATGATTAAAGCGTAACAGCATGCAAAGGATGGACGGAGGGTATTAGTTAATGAAGAGGCACGTTTCGCTTGTTTAGTAGAAAGAACGCAATGTAATACAGCAGCCAAAGAGAGATGACATTAAAGAGAGAAAAGAAACACGCGTGTGTTAGAAGTTATTAAGGAATCACATAGAACAGCGACTTTATTATAAAAGACTAATGCTTAAATTCAAACTCATCCCGAAATGAGGGCGTAACCCTCGAGAGGGGCTAACGAAAGGGTTAGCAGCAAAAAAAAAACCTGTTGGTCATAACTGAACCTAGCTTAACTTTGGCTGGTTAGCGTGTTAACGAGGACCCAGTGTTGCATACGCACAGGCGAGAAAGGCACGTGTACCACCAAATTGACTCTGACGGCAATTTTCATTGTCGGAGGGTACACGTTAGCTTGAGATAGCAGTCATTGCACAAAGACTGATAATCTCATCAATAATTTTGATTCTATTTTTCATATTTCTTCCCCTCATCATCTCACGGGCTTCGGCCCCAGGACAGACTGAAAATATGGCGGACGGCTTACCAGGGACTAGAAAGGACTCAGGCACTGAATCTCGAACTCGATCTCGCACTCCAGTTAGTAACAATGACAACAAAGCACCTGATTCACCTCCAAACAAGAAACAACATGTTCAACACGACAACGATAGTGATAGCGATTCCTCTGACGGTATGCATATTGACAACACTCATTCATCACCTGTAACAATGCACTATTTTCTGCTAAGTAATTTTGACTCAAAATTTCAAAATCCTAAATTGCTTCTAAATCAGTTTCTCAAATATGTACCTAGACAATCAATTTCACAACTCATTCCCACGCGCAATGGTATCATCGTCAAATCTCCAGACCCTAATCTAGCTATAACCATACGAAATAAGTTAAGTTTTGAGATTTTTGGAACATCCGCTGAACTGACTAATCTATCATCTGCACGAACTAAACACCCACCACCAACACGAAAGTCACCCTTATTATCAGTCGTTATCTGTGGTGCTGACCCTACCTGGACAGACGAAGAAATAGCCGATGAACTCAGACAAGAAGAGTATGAATTCACCAAAATCATTCGCATCAAATGTCAGTCAGGCCCCACCTATCTTGTTCGTGTCCTCACTCAATCGCAGGAAACCATCAACGATCTACTCACACTCGGAGCATATATATATCGTAGAAGGCATCGTGTAGAACCATCTCGCACCCAAGCACCAATACCTATCAGATGTGAAAAGTGTCAGACCTATAATTCTCATCCCACTCATCAGTGTCCCAACCAATCTAAATGTGGCTCCTGTTTCGGTCCTCACCCTACTCGACAGTGTTCAAACATGCAACTCCCACCTAAATGCTCTACCTGCAATGAACCACATCCGACTTACAGTTACCGTTGTAAAGCTCGACCTCCTCCTGAACCAACTAAACCCGACCTAGTAGTACCACTCCGTGTCACTGAACAACCACCAAATCCTGACTTCATCCAAGACAAACATACCATATTGCAGCAACCTATCACCGTAGAACAGCTCTTATCCTTTGTCACTCTCACCCTACAAAATGTCCAACCATCCCAACGACCACATATCCTACAACAAATTCAAACTGCGGCCAAACAAATATTCCATGTCACATTTCAAGCTACCTATTCTGGCCCTTTCGTTCATTTCGTCACAGCACCACCTACCAACTCTGCATAACAACCCATCAATCACAAACTTACATTTCATTATGGATATAGTAATAATATTTGCTAATATCAATTCACTTCTCACTCATAAATTACTTTTCGAATAACTTCTACTAGAAGAAAAGGCGCAAGCTTTCATATTAAACGAAAACCATTTCACTACAAGCACCCACTGTAAAATCACAGGATACAAATTCATCCATCAAACGAGCACCATACCAGCACTGAGAGCAAATGGAGGTGTAGCAATCGGACATAAACCTTCAATACCTCATCGTCCTCACCATATACGTCACATGCAGCTCTCTGAATATCTCATTTCCACCATTTATTTAAAAAATCTATATGTTACTTTAGTCACAATCTACGTCAGACCAGGCCATCCCATTCCTCATCAATTCTTTCAGTACATTTCAGATAACTTTCAAACCTATGTCATCATGGCGGACATCAACATCCATAGTCGTTCAGATAGGCAAAGAGCACGCTTCAATACCTACATTACGAACCACACCGCAGGCATCCTGCAACAACTTCCAAAACCTACACGTCCCATCTCCCAAACAACTCCTGACATAGTTATTCTATCACACAATGTTGCCAATCGTTCCACCATAGACGTCCTGGTTACTGTAATAAGTCCCTGTTACCATGTCCCTGTTACGTTAACCATACACCGACATCTTCCCAAACAACCCACAGACCCTCCAACCCGTACCTCTACCCGATTCGACCTAGCAAATTTTGATCAATACCGAGAATTCATCACCGATAACTGAGAACACACGCAAACCCCAACGAATAAAGCGGAACTATATCAAACTTTGCAGGCCATAACAGAAACAGTTCAAGCCGCATCAAACAGATACATTCCGACAACTAAAACATCACCTCATCGACCGAAATTACCACCGCAATACATCACTCTGGTTCAACGCTCTCGTCAACACTTCAGAGATTATATACGCACTAGGAATCCGATCTCATTGCAACAGCATCGTCAGCTTCAAAGAACAGTACACAATTATCTGGCAGCTTACAAACTGCGTCAGTGGGTCAAAACGTGCAATAAACTACGAGATACTGATCATCCATCAAAATTCTTGACAGTACAGCAAACAAAAACAACTTATCCACTTCTACAGTTAAACCAACTACTTTTGACCGACGTAGAAAAAGCCAACGCATTCGCTGTGTACTTACAAGATATATTTACATCACCATACATCCACATGGAGAGAAATCATCCTGCAATTCGCTTGAATTTAGAGTCACAAGTACTGCAACCTAGCATCGACCATCATATCAACGAAGCGAAGCCTCTCACTGAACCAATCACCATAGAAGATGTTATCTCCATTACCAAACCAAAGAAGGATACAGTTCCAGGCATGGATGGAATTACGTACAGACATATTAAGGAAGGACCATATCGACTTTTTCTACTGATAGCAGCCATCTATAACTTCATTCTACGCACCGGATTTATACCAGTGCAATGGAAAATTTCTAAAACATTAGTGTTCCTTAAACCCGACAAACCACCTGAATCTGTTTCCTCATATCGCCCAATTCAGTTAACCCCAACCCTCAGTAAAATTCTGGAACGTATCATTGTTAAACGCCTTCACTCCAACTTACATGATCACCACCTTATCCCTGACCATCAGGCAGGATTCAGACCAGGCTACAGTATCCAGGATCAACTCCTAAGACCCACCAACCACATTAACAATCATTTTAATAGCTGTAAACCTTCAACACTTGTGCTCCTTGACCTAGAAAAAGCTTTTGATAAAGTTTCGCATCGTGGCTTACTGCATAAATTACGACAACTTGATCTCCCAGTTGCATACCTTCAATATATCTCCAATTTTTTACCGGTCGACTCGCCTATGTACATATCAATAACATTAGCTCATTCCCCATCTTCCTCCATACTGGTATTCCACAAGGTTCCGTTCTGTCACCTCCACTGTACATACTGTTCTGCATAGATTTCCCTACCATGCCACTTAATGTTCACTTATATCAGTACGCCGATGACACAGCGTTCTTAGCAACAGCCCAAACTATCGAACAGATAAACAGAACCATGCAGACTGCTATTGACGCCTTTAGTAACTGGTGCTCCAAATGACAACTAAAAATCAACGCAAACAAAACCCAAGCAATAGTTTTCCTGCTTCCAAAACAACGCTCCCGTGTTCAACGCAACCCATCAAACCTAGAACTTCATGT
Organism: Lepisma saccharinum; assembly: GCA_022664845.1. Taxonomy (NCBI): domain Eukaryota; kingdom Metazoa; phylum Arthropoda; class Insecta; order Zygentoma; family Lepismatidae; genus Lepisma; species Lepisma saccharinum. The sequence goes on from JAGDQP010011127.1 coordinate 46,536, forward strand.
ACAAGGTACACCAATCCTTCCATGACACACTGTAAAATACTTAGGACTGACATACGATTATCACCGCATCTAAAATACCTCACCACTAAAGTCTACAACCGTCTGAATTTTCTGAAACGATTAACTGGCACTAGCTAGGGTCTAGCCCCCAAAACCATTCTAAACACCTACAAAGCTTTTCTTCGCCCAGTATTAACATACGGACACATCGCATGACTTGCTGCACCAATTTCATTCTACAGAAAACTCAAAATCTTTGAACGACACGCCTTTCGAATAGCATATAGAATTAAATTGCCTAGTCCCACTGCTGATCTCTATGCACGCATTGATTTCCCCCATATTCTCTTTGATTTAGAAACACTACGCACCCGATATATCACTGAACGCTATGCAACCTATCATCCTTTACTATTAGACACTATGCATCAAGACTCGAAATACGACCCTCAACGCCCAACTCTAGACAATCCACTGTCCTTCTTAATCAGTATATCTCAAAACTCTCCACCACAACGACCCTGACATAATACACCTTACCCCTTTCTCTCACCCACGCCCACCTTAACCATATCATGCATTCAAATGCACTGTAATACATCTGGAAAGTATAGGGCTCACCTCATACCTCATTAGTGCCATGCGTCGCCCCGGGGACAGAAGATAGTATGCATTTGTCATTACTAACTTCCCTTAATGTTGTGTTTGTGGCGTGTATGCACTTCATCAGTATATATTGAATAAATCTTACCACATATATGATTAAGATATAAAATATCGTAAAAGTCCTAAGTTTTGAATAATGAAATAAAGTTAATTATGATCCTCCTGAAACCCATAGACCATCTCCAATTCCGAAATACTCCCACACCTTTCACACCTCTTCCCAATAAAAGGGCGTAACCCTTTAAGTGGGTCTTAGTCACGGCTTCACCGTGGCTAAAAAAAGAATGTGTTGGTTGTAGACAGTTTAAATAAACAAAATTCGGACCTCGAAAAGTTTCGTATTTTTGAAGAAAATGAACATAACCTCAATTAGCTATTTCTAACACTCCTTTACTTGCGTCATTACTAATATTAATACAAACAAAAACTGAAGATAACATCGTACTTAATAAAGCAAAATGTTCCAATTACTAATACTATAAGAACTAGAAATGACAAAGACCCACAGCCACTGGTCCGTCTAGGCCTATTTAGTAAGTCAATAAACAACTAGCATATTGATATAAAGTTGAAAAATCTAGAACTTTCCTGCAGAAATTACATGAAATATCATCAGAAGCAGGTGTGTAACGAGAAACCCAATTATTTTAAATGTGGAGAGTCGCACTCAAGCAGGATATGTAACATTACTCCTAACTCAAAATATTGCGCCTCGTGTAAAAGGACACAGTACTGCGACTTCAAATTGTCCTCTGAGACCACGCAAAGGACAATCTGCAACATTTATGAAGATCTACAGATCCAACAAGAAAAATAAAAAATAATCACGCATATACTAAATAACAAAGAAACATCTTTCAACAATGTACAGTCTGGTTTACAAGAAAAGGAGGCGACAGATCATGAAACAGTTCAGGACCTTTCTTCTATATTGATAAAATGGATGTCAACAGTCCTTACACTCGCTCTATCATCAAACAATTCCTCCAAATTAGAAACCACCATTAATATGGTTTCAGTAGATGTACTAAAACGCCACTTAAATATACTAGAATCAATCGATATACACTTCTATGTAGGAGTAGATAAGTGTTGAAAGAACTCCATACAAATAAGCAGAAATATTCAAATACCAACACAGGAAATATACAAATTTCAAATAGTTCTAACTAAATTCTCATCGAACCATCTAATACTCAAAAGGATAAGAAAACAACCACACATCCAAATTATCTTTCACGTAGAATTTTTTCCTCGGATGTGATACAATAGGATCATCAAATATGTCATTATAATATTCTCACGAGAAGTCCACCTTAATATTCGGGAAGACTTCCATAATGGATCTACAGCAAGAAGTTTCAACATAATTTACACAAATAACCCATTCCACACTATTAAACCACCATATTACCAACTCAATGAGATCACATTATGGTTCATATAATTAACTTCAAATTTAAAAATCAGGTCACAAACAAAAATACATTACATTACGACTAAATATATTCAAATAAATTACTTAGATAACAAAATTAATTTTTAAATTTAAATTATCTCAGGTGGGTCTCCTGGTTATTTTGGTTGGGAATTGCGGGTGTCTTTCTGAGGATCGGGTTTGGGGAATTGCATTATGAAATCAAATATATTTCCACTATTTCTCACACATATTAAACTCAAAGGACAAAACTGGCTTAGCTGGCCTGAAGTCCCTTCTGTGTGGCCCTGCGGCCCTGGAAAAGTTAACATTATGTTGTTGTTTTTTCTGCCGTAAATTTTGAGTTTTGAAATGAGCATATTGAAGAACACATTTACATTTAGAATTTTTGTAGAAGTGTTTCCGCCGGGACCTCCGGGGGGAGGGGTGTAACCCACCCATTCCTCGGGAACAATATTAACCACAATTTGTACTGTCAAAAATAGATAGAAACCGTGCAACCTCCACTTTACACTCTTCTAACTCTAACTTTACACACCCAGACTGACATTCTTGGCGGAATACTTTTACTATAGTATAAATTATAGGATTGTGTATTGCAAATTAACTCCGTTCGGAATTCGGGAAATGAATTTATCATTCTGAAATGTCGGAATTTTGAAACGCCAGCATTCTGGAATGTGGAAAATTTACAATTCTGGATAGTCGAAAGATAAAGAATTCCCGGGTACATTTTTTCAGTTGTGAGCACCTAATGATGAAAAACAAAGGTGCTCACGGGGGATCGATTTCTATATTTCCTATCAGTCAGATCAACAAGAAATGCTTTCAGAACAATTGAATAAAACCTTACTGAATAAGTTACAAGGGTGTTCAGAATCCTAGAATCCGAGTTAAAATAATGTGGTTCCGCTACGTCGGAATTTCGACGAGGCTGAATTCCGTAACGTCAGAACTCCCGAGATTTGCAAGGTAGGAATTCAGGAACGTTGAATTACTAGAGTGTCAACATTCCTGATTCCGAATAATTATGAGTTTCAGAATTGACTTTTGACCTTCGAAATATCTTGATTTGTAAATCAAAGCTATTCTAAATTTATCCTATAAAATAACTAATTTTTAAAATATTATTTTTAAGTAACTGGTATTATAAAGAAGTCGTACCGATATCCGGTAAAAACGGTATTATGGACTTAAAGTTACAATAGTTTATCAATACCCCTTTTGGGGTTCGCAATGACACCCCACCACCACATGTTTTTCGGTACACATTTGGAATTGCTATGTGATTGTTATTATTTCTAGGTTGGTTCGAAAACAAATCGAATCTTTTCTCAAATAAAAAAAGTTGATATAATGCAAAAACAGAGCATATTCCTTTGAGGGGGCACAGACCCTACCGCGGCCTCTCTCTGGACATGCCACTGAAAGTGAAATTTATGGACGTATTTCGACCCTATATCCTTCTAGGATATTCAGTTACACATTTCCCGCCAGATGATTAGCTTATAGGGCTAATTACAATAACCATAGAAGAGGTCCGCGGAGGATCTCTCCGCCCCCCTTTGTATTAATTGGTGCAAATTTAGCATGAATTTGCTAAAGGTCAATTTCATATCAAATGTAACAACAAGATCTTTTTTACATCGGACCTACTTAATGTGCACTTATGAATTTCATAATTAAATCGATAAATTGTTTTGTTTCTATTGAGTGATAAAACTTTTCATTTCTTCGAATAATTGACTGAAAGTTGATTGATAGCGCTCCAGTTAGTAAAGTTTTCTAAACTATGTTGTAGTTATATGACATCTTCCACGGAATTATAAATGAACAAGAATAATTTTTCAGTGCCACGATGAATGCAACCAATAGAGGATATTTAAATATATCAATACATCCTTTTACTATATAAGAGGGTATGTCATCAGATCCAATTGACCATTCGAACTTGTGGATTCCTCCTATTGATTCGAATTACTATGAAATGTATTAGCTATTTTTCATTGTTACAGATATCCTGATCCTCAAATTTCAATGCATCAGGGGGAAGATGTTTTGTTTTGTTTTTAATAAATTTACATAGCTCACCTGGATCATTATTGATATTATTTTCAGAATTTGTTATAAATTTCTTATATACAATTTTTATGTCTTTCTTGACTCCCCTACGCAATCAAACAAATTCGTGATAGTAAGGTTTAGAATTCTCAGTTTTGCATCTACACTTTTTATGATAAATTGTTTTAACCTGGTGTTTCCTAATAATGTCCTCAGTGAAATAGCACGGATATTTTGTGACAGGGGCTCACATTTGTGAAGCTTTTTATTACATTTAAAATACTATGTTGATACACATAAAAAAAAAGTTATGTCTACTCTTCATTTTCTTTTACTGGTGATCTTTTAACCGCAATGCCAAACTAAAACCAATACAATCAAATGTGATACGACTTAAGAAAAAAAATATATACTAAATTTTAGAAGACTTCCTTACAATACAAGTTACCCTCTCATTTTAACAAACAAAGCACTGGCAAAACAAAACTCCCCAAAAGTCACAAGAGTCTCTTGCATGTATTAGAACTGCGATTCGGCACAGGAGTAGTTACAGGAGTTCTCTGACACCAAATCAGTCTAAGATATGCTACTGGATCTCTTACAATCTTGGAGGTTTGTTTTAGTTAAAGATTCTGTTAACCGCTTACATAGGTGTACCAGCAAAATGACTTTAACAATATATGTGTATTATTTATTGAATCAAGACTTTCAACGTGAAAATTGGCATACACCCGTAATAGGAAAGACCATATAGTCATAATAAAAAAACTCCTCCAATGACTTTTCAAAATTAATGTTGAGGGAGTTACCTGAAATGTTTAAGTCAAGACTTTTCCAATGAAGTTGTTGTTTTATTCGGATTGTTAATTCGGAAAGATTTAAATATTAGAAAGTTCCTAACCGATGGTTACCAGTCCCCCATAATAAAACATGCTAAATATGGTATGTTTTCAAATTATTTTAATATTAGATGATTAATCGCAGTTAAAGCAGCTGGATTGATGTTTCTAAAACATATGGAAAATGTCATAACGATATTCTATCATGTCCTATCATGTATTATCTTCCTTATGGTAGGGTTATCATGCTTGCTCAAGGCGCACGTTGTCGCTGGCTTGGACAAGAATAATAATTCAAATTTAGCGCTAGTAATGGATATTTCGAATATAAATAATTTAATTATTTGTCTTTGGGTCTATGTGCTTGTGTATACAACGGTTTCCAACTTCATACTAAACACTTCCATGCTGATATATCGCAATGCCTCCGTTACTACAGTTCCAGAATCTAAACACTGCTTCTAACTAAATAGCGTATAATCACTCTATTATAAGCTGGAATAATGTCTATAATATTACTAGCGCAAGTCTCTATCTGATGTTTTGTGCCCAGATGAGGCAAGGCTACCTTAGCTGAGTAAAATAATCTTATTCCAATATACTATATTCCAAAATAATACATAGTCATTATCGAAACTCATATAGTGAGGATTTATTTCACCGCTTCTTGTAAAATTTTACTGTTTAAGACTGTTAGAGATTTTATTAAATCCCTACTGATCGCATAATGTTCCCATATTACATTTTCCAGATCTTAAACTAAGTGTAAAAAATCAATATCTTCCATATTAACTTTGTTTACCATTTGCAATACTTACTAATAATTAATGTGTTCGGAAGACCAAAGAGTTGTGTTTCACAATGTCTAAAGAAACTATAATTATTAAATTAAGCACCAGATATTGTATTAAAATATTCACCACATTATTAAAAATGAATCTACTATTGTCCATACTTTTGTAAATTTTTAAAATAATAGCATTATTTATGTACTAATGGAAAAATGTTCTTTCATATCTCAAGGACAATAACACGGAAAGTTTGGAAAGGATTTCCTACTTTCTTTCTTTTTGTTTCTCTCTGAGATGAGAGTTATTGATTTAGAAACCATACCATATTATACTTAAAGATAGAAGTTTCGTAAATCCAGCATTTCAGAATATGCTTCAACAATCCTGTATATCTTATACGTGTGGGTACTAATGAAATAATAGTTACAATGTTTATTAAGTTATCTTGCCAAATGTGATATTGTAACATGAATTTATTTTGGCTCATAAGGTCTCATATTCATTTAATTAAAACAAATGCTTCTACTTGAATGCTGCTATTATGTTATTGTATCCTTCATTTCGATATATCTTCTTTTGATATATATCTACCAGAGAAAACAAGTTCTGAGCATAAGGGAAAAACGGTTGTTGATAACAAAAGTACAACCCCGAATTTGAGTGCAGGTTTAGCTACTAGTATGTGAGCAGGGAACGTATACTTTACTTATTCAAACGGTAATAGTAGAATTAACTTAAACAAAACATGACCAAATTTCTTCATTGTTTAAAATATTCTTCATGGTTTATCACTTGATCTTTATTTCAAAGTCACTCCAGACAGAGCCAAACTTAGGGTGAGTCTCTTGCACAGAATTTAGTGTTTCTTTACAACCTCCTCAGAACCGAGAACAAGCGAATCGCCACATTTGTTTTTTTATTTGAAGTTTCCCGATGTATGATATTACATGCATATGATGTGATTTTGTTCAATCATGATCATTACTGACCAGCAGTGGATGGGTCGCTCTGGCGACCATTAGGTCTCCGTGCGAAATATACTTACGTTTACTGTAACTGTTTTATTTGTCTTATTTTCCGAAAAATATCTGAATAATATTTCGACTTTTACCCTTGCATCTTATCAGATTGTCACAAAGATCTTGATTGCTTTCTGTGCTAATATTAATGTTACAAGATTGCTGATCAAAAGACATTCTACTATGTCAGGCTATGACAAATAAAACTCCGGTAAGCATTTGACATCAACATGTGTCAGTTGATCGCCACATTTTGGTAAGGTTACTGACAACAACAGCGACTGTTTACAATTTAAGAAACACAAGGTTCCCAAACACATCTTCATTTAATTTTTGTGTTCAGAGTCTCCAAAAGTTGGAATGTTTGAGACAATTTTCTGGACTGACACAGAGAAAGACGTTGCACTTTGAACACTTCACCTTACTCCTCTTCTTACATCGTTCTTGACGGCATCTAGTGTTGGATGTATTAATGGCAGAAATACTGG
>JAGDQP010011128.1:7552-22178 GCA_022664845.1 Lepisma saccharinum
TATATATATATATATATATATATATATATATATATATATATATATATTTATACATTAGGAAATTTAATAACATTAGTGACCAAAGGGCACGTGGAGGTTAGAAAGTCAGGTATGGTGTTTGTTTTCTTTTATTGCACACTGGATTAACTTGTTTTTTTCAAGCTTTCGAAAATAGGAATTTTGGTTTAGACGCTATTTTCTTTATGTGAGGAAGTAATGAAAAGCATTGTAACTAGGAAGTTCTGGTTTGTGATTTTTTTTGTTCAATCAAATTATTTTAAAATCTAAGGAGATGATTTTATTGAAGATTCGGCAAGATGTCGTCCAAATAGAAGGAACCCGCTGAAATTTCTAGTGATTAATTTGTATAATTTCATAGTGTTTTCGGACTTTACTGCAAGAAAATTTATCAAGATATGTTATATAGTGATTCAATGTTTCATACAATAGTTCTGCAAGGTGAAATTCAAAATTGACAGTGAGATATGCATCTAAAAGTGACTGTGACTAGAGTTTAATAGTGAACGGACGCCTATGGCGGACTGTAACCATAGCAACTTATAAATAACTGACATTAAAACATCAATTATTAAGACAGATTGACTGTTAAACTGTAATTTATTATAATATTATTATAAAACAGCAATTTTTAAAACGAATGTGCAATGGATGGGCTTTAAAAATGTCATTTCCGCACTAGATAATAGAACAGAACAGAACGGTGATTTTATCATGGACGTAAGAATATAACAGGACTAGTAACAAGCAATTCACTCAATGTTATAAAAATGGGACGGCTGAGAGTGCAGTTCGTCATTCCAACATGGCGGATCGAGCATACTTCCTGGAAAGGAAGCAGACGATATTTTGAATGTTCAAATAAATTTAAATTATCTAAATTTGTCCTTAACTACTAATTATTATAAAATAAGTGTTATTGCAATACACTTCCTTCTCAAGAGCAGTGATTATTCAAATCTTGAAACCTGATATTATTTCACTATTATTATTAAAGAAAAAACTTAAATATTGCTTGCTTGTTTATCCTCACACGTACCTCCTGGTCGGCTTCATCAGACGCAACCTTCACATACCTTAAATTATTTCCCATAAATTAAAAAATTGTAATTAAAAGTGGCTCAATTAACATTACTTCTTATGGCCAGTTGCAATGTTTTGGTCAATTCAACATGTCGGCAAGGCGCACTTCCGGCCCATAAATTTTAGCTTGTTACTAGTCCTTACGTCCATAGATTTTATTGATAGTTAGGTATCTAAAACATGTTGCTGTTACATTTAAAAACAAGAAAGTTTAAAATTATTATCTTAATTATTAATTAACAGGAAGTAAATACATTTCTAATACCTGTGTGAACAGATTCTACCAGAGATGCAGTGAAATTTATCAAAACATGGAATTTAGAATAGGTCTTTTTTTCGCTAAACTAAAAAAAAGAAACCTTCAATTGAAAACTGCAGAAAAAGAACGTGCTATGTCCATTTTTGGTGAAATTGAGATAAAAGTGCCATCTCTTAGCTCTTTGAAGAACTTTTTTTACAAGCTATCATGGATGAGGATAGAATACATAGTCTGTTTGCTAGAAGCAAATGTTTATTTGAAATACGCAATGTTAATTCTGGATTTTTAAAACTCTGACCTGTAAATTCAATAAAATGGACAAAGCACATTCTTTTCTTGTGGTCTTCAATTTTCTTTAAACAAAATTTGGCTATATTGCCACTGCGAATGGTCTGTTCATTTGTAACGTATTGAATGTGTTTGCTTTCAGGTTGGTGAAATGTTTTTAAAAATGTGTTCTAATGGAAACAGAGTTCATGATCACATTTCAAGAACTATTACGATTTCTTTCGCTAAAAACTTTGGTTCTACAATTTTCAGGTTCGACGATACATTATATTATCTGTATGTAAGGCTGGAACATAATGTTGACGGCTAAGCTTACATAATTATAATAGATTTGAAAACCTCTCTTTTATACGAGTGCCAAACAGACACTAAAATTTAATTAATCTATTTACAAATCGTTCAAAAAAAAATCATCAGGTTGTAATAAATATCCTAAATAAAACGTTGTCACACAAATATACTTCCTTAATAAGTTTAATATGCTAACTAATATGAATGGTATCGGGGGGAAACAGGGGATGTCCACTTCTAGTGATTTTGTGCTGTATAGTTCATTCTACAGCAAGATTTTCAGAATCATTCGCCGTGGCTCCTTTCTAAGGAGAGCTCACATGGAAACACTTCCGGTGCCGCACAGCACTCTTGAGTTAACAGCACTTTACCGTAAAAAGCACTTTTGATTAACAGCACTTTTGCGTATGCCCCCCCCCCCGCGGCTAACGCCGCCCAGCTCCCTTCTCCCACAAATCTGCATATGCTTTATCAGAAAATGCATTTAATTTTCATTCATGTAAATTTTTCAAAAAAAAAAATCATTCTACCTAATATAATGAAGATTGTAGCGCTAGTAGTTTGCAGCTTGTTTGCTACAATCTTCAGTTTGAGGTGTGTAAAACACTAATAATTAGGGATGGAATCATAGATTTTTTAGGTTTCTATCATATTTCAAAAGTAAAAAGTGAAGTTAGAGAAGTGTTCTCATAAATATGGAGGTGAAACTCGCATTAGGGAGACTTGGCGGAATTACTGATAGTATGGCTAATCCACGAAAGAAATATCGTGAATTTAGAGAAGCAAATTTTTTAATGCAGGGTGGACACCCCAAATTTCTTTGGCTGATATTTTATCAAAAATCAAAAGTTTATCTATCCCACAAAGAATGTAATCGCAGAAGAACTATTGTAGATAACACACATCTTTAAATGTTACGGAGGGACTAGAGTTAAATAGGGGAGTCGCATTCAAACCTTCTCTTATATACTAATAATTATTAGTATTTTAATTAGTAAAGTAACATTAAATTGAACAACAGTTCAGCCTAGCACGACTGAATTCCTTAACATGTTCTTGGTTCGGGAAAATAGATTGAAAATTTCTGGAGAACCAGTAAGCTATATTATCAACAATTAAATAAATCAGAATTAGATGAGCATTCTGGAATTTCTTAAAAATAATAAAATATGTTTTTAAGAAGAAAGTTTACAAGAATTTGGTTAAGCTTATAAAAGTTATATATATATATTTTAAATTCTTACCTTGAAACCTGCCTCGCTATCCTTGACCAGTGAACACAGAATCAGGTTAGAGAGATTCTTGAATGAGGTTGCCTGAAAAAAATTAATGCACCTTTAAACATACCACAAAGTAAAATGAAGATTCTGAGCCAAAAAAAAATATTGTTATTATTTTCATTATGAAATAATAAAAATGAAATAACAGAAATCCGCCCAGAGTGCGGCTCTAATCACACCGAAAGTGATTAGCTTCTGTGTATCAGTCTTTCTGTGATGGACCACTAGAAACACACATTTTCATTTTTGTTACATAATGTTTGCATGGTATCGGAAAGAGATCGTTTTATCGAATTTTTACTGTAATCTCTCTGGTGTGTTGCTTCGTTTTGGTCATTAAATATTCATCACATCTTTTGTTAAGAGTAACGAAACTGCGGTGTTGTTCGGGGAACGAGTTGCTCACGATCAAAAGCCCGGTTGATTATTACAGTAGAACCGCGGTAATCCGACCTCCGATGGTTCGACTTCTCGCATAACCCGACTTCGACAGAGGTTGAAGAATGTCGACGTATGTCTGTACTTGTCCTTAAAATCCTACGTACTTTGTTGAGTAAGTTAGCTGGTGACACTCGACCAATACCTTCTGATGTATTGCTTTAAGAGTGTTTGTTGTTTAAACAGTGATTTTTTTTTGCTAGGGGAAAGTTTGTTTTGCAAAAGAAATCCGCTTTCAGTGTAGTGGACTCGTCCCATTATTGCAACTAAAAAGCATAAACACGTGACCTGAGTTTGAAGGACTTTAATATATTAAATGTTTATGCTCCTCTGGTAATCCGACCTTCCTTGTGTTCCGGCCATGCTCTCAGTCTCATAGGTGACAGATTAACGGGTTCTACTGTAGTTTGGACGACTCTGCTGAAGAGATTGCTGAAGGCGAATTTGAAGATACGAACCGCATGAACGAGGAACCTGTTCAGAATGTCGCCAAATCAAGATGTAGGCATACGTATGTAATTGGTTAGTTATATTTCCAGTGCTATGTCAACAATTACCGGGACGCTCGGGAAGGATGTAAGCCATAGTGCTGTTACCGCCCATCAAATTCATTTTATCTTATCTTTAATTACAGCGACGTGGCCATGTCTCAGTAAAATAGAGAATATTGCTCAAATAATACAGTAGTTTTTTAGAAAGTAATGCTAAGTTCGATTCTTTGTCATAATTTGTTTCTGGAAATGAAATAATTGAAAAATGGGATTGCAAGAACCAGCTAGATCATTTTAGAAAAGTTTACAAGAACTGAAAAAGAACACACACATAAAAAAACATAGCATTACATTAGTTTCTCTTTTGTAATGATATTTTTTCCTTGAATGTAGCTCTTGACAACAGGTAAGTAAAATTGGCTTTTGACCAAACCTACCTGATTCTTCCTTCATTGGTCCCTACTTTTAAACAAGCTCTCGCTCTACATTGTACAATAGAATGTTATGTTTTCCCCATTTCTTTTTAATAATACTAAATTGTTATCTTTAGTCGCTGTTCCAATAAATCTCGGAAATTGATTCTTTTCTTATTCAGTCGATTATACTTTTGATCTGTATACAAAAATGTCTGGTCCATGCAATGTAATAAGTCGCTAACAACGAATTTAAAATAAAGTCAAAGTACATTTTACAGGTAAGTCATATAGTATAGGGTTACCAGATTTTTTAAGCAAGAAAACAGGACATTTTGTAAATTAAGACATAAAAAACGGGACAAAACAGTGCCATTTACAGTCACACTCAAAAAATAAAAGTCCAGATCTGGTGACGGATACATGTATTTTGATCCGTTGAATCACAAAACACAAACAGAAAATACAAAAACTAGGGCAAACTTGCCAACAATCACTTGTTTCGATGATAATTTGCTATAACCTCTTACCATGCACACAATAAACATCTACAAACGTACCAATTCGCATATATTTTGACCCGCTGAATCCGAATCCACCATCAGACGTAGCCCAACACGACTCAGCGTTCCGTTACAGTACAAAATACTTCAGAAGTCACGGAAAACCTGTTTTCGCTGTCAAGTGGGTTTAGCCTGAATAATCCACATTCTATTCATATTTGAAACATACCAAGGTGAAATATATTTATATGTCTGTCATTTGGCTGAATCCGAACGCGACACGTAAACCAACGTAACACGAACCACCTCTCCGAAACCTCACAACGTGTCTCTATTCTAGTTTTTCGCTACTGTAACTTGTTTCGTGTTCTTCAAAGGATCTATGCAGAGGATTTCCCTTACGTTTTGTAGCTCTCCAGTTTGTTTCTCTATTCAACATCCAACGAAAATCCACCATCATGTTTTCATCCCACTTAACCTGATAGTGTGGTTCCATCACTTTCATATCTCGGTTAAACCGTTCGCCTTGTTCTTCGTTGTAATCGCCAAGGTTTTCGGGGAACCTATCCAGGTGTGAATCAAGGAAATATAATTTTAAGTTCATTTAACACCCCAGTTTTACAAAATTGTCCACAGTCTTAGCCACCATTGCGGTGTAGTCAGGAGGACACTTCTTGCTGCCTAAGAAATTTGTCGCTACGCTTTGAAACTTGTCCACGCCTCCTCTTCAACGGTGCTCATTTCAGTGATAAATGTTGTATTCTTGAATAACATCAGAATTTGAGGTCCATCGAACACACCTTCTTTTAATTTCGCATCAGACATATTGAGGCATTTCTGTCCTATATACTTGAAGCATTGACCTTCCCTGTCTAAGGCTTTAACAAATTGTTTCATGAGACCGAGCTTCATGCGGAAGGGTGGGATAAGATTTTTTTTCGGATCCACCAACGTTTCGTGAAGGATGTTTTTTGAACCAAGTTAAGACCGATTAGATGCCTAAAGGCCATAAATGAAAATTCAAATTCAATGAGTCTTTCTCATTAAAAAGAAAGTCGAGAAACATTCAAGATGGTCGACTTCAAGATGGCGGGCATTACAAGTATACCATCTAGAAGATAGCGCATTGACCTGGTATCAATTCGTGTGTTTTCCATTATTTCAAACATTTTACAAATAAACATGTGTTCTCTGACTTACATCACAGTATAAGTACTCATTCTTAAATGAAACTTAATGGCAATGTGCCCGTCTTTATGGAGGAAAGCACTTTCAATTATGTTTTCCGGTGGTTTCCTGATGTTCCCTACCCCTCTAACAAGTTTGGTCCAAAAAAGCAGTTTGAAGCATCGATAGATTTACCTGTAAGCGGAAAACTAAACAAGATTTACTTCTCTTATATTTAACGTATATGCCAAAGAATATAGCATGATTTTGCATATGAAGCTAAAACTGATCTAATATGCCACCTGTCTTGACAATACATCTTAATGATGAATACATTTCCAAAGATTATTTATGAGATACTACTCATCGGAGGGTGTTTTACCTGCTTAACCTATTGGTATCAGATACTAGCTAACGTACCATTGTATACATGTGTATATTGAAAAGCCAGCTGATGCATGAGAAATGAAACTAGCGTATATCTAACCTAAATAAACTAAAAAAATCTTATTTCGTATTTTAGTATCTTTTGACTTTGGGTCGCCTCAATTTGATGAATGCATTCTTATTCCATCCACAAACATACATGCCCCAGACGAAATTCTAACTCGGGATCTTGGAGATGTTAACCCAACGCCTCAGACCACACGACTACCTCGGTCGGCAAAATATCACAATTAATGTGCCTTCCTCATCATTTGAGTCATTATCATTTTTTCTGATTGCTAGTGTCAATAATGTCTTTGTAAAAACTCAATTTCGGCACATTTCACCACTAAGACCCAAAATATTTACAAGACAAAGAGTCAGCATCCCTTAAATTCAAAATTCTCACAATTTTGCCAGGAAGGATACCTCTGGATTCACCGTTATCACAGTTGATCCTTTCTTACAAATGTCTAAATTTTGAGCCAATGTCTGTTTTGTGTTTTGATTAACCTTGAAATACTTCTAAACTATTCTTTTGTAATTCCACTTGGCTGTAGGTTTGAAATGACAAAGGACCTCCGCTTTCCAATAAAAGGCCGGGACATGTTTCCCAAGGTGTTCCATATTGAGATAGAAAATTATAGAATTCTTCAGGCTGTATTAAAATCTCATTTAAAAAGAAACCTCTCAATGTTATCGGAAACCAGGTTCGGTGGTAGAAATGAATGGCCTGGGACTAGGAAGATACACTCGATGTATTTGACGTTAGGAGGGGCATGTTTGACAAACGAGGTGGAGAGCATTGCAATTAATATTGAGTTTTTGTTTCGCCCTCCAAATTCATCGGTAAAACACCTCAACAGAAATATTTCAGAAAAAAAAAGGGATTCCTTTGTCTTTTTTTAACGCTTTCAACATCACTTTCTCCTATACTATACTTCACAGATGTTCTCAAAATCATGACACGCACACATAACACAGCGTCTGTCTTGCGCGGAACTTCTATACGCAAACAGTCTATGATTTACGTGCACTCTAGCAGAAGATGGAGATGGCCGGTATTGCAACTCACAGACAAAGGAAGACAGCCGAGTTTCCAACTGAACCTGTTGTTGCAAAATACGCTACAAAGACGTCGTTTATCACTTAAAAATATTACCAAGTGATGTAATGGTGGGTGATAAATAAATTCCGTTGCAAAAAACAGAATTTCATAAATTTTGGAGATGGCTGGTTTTGCAACTAAGCGACTCAAGTTTTCGTAGAGAATGCTACAGGACTATGGCTGATATCCTGTTTGAAGTTTGTACAAACCTTTTGGACTACTCGTGAGAAATTATTAGAATTGTATCTTTCAAGATCATTTTTTGTTATTTCTAGGAACTTGCGTAAAAGTTCCCAACAAGCCAAATGCCGACCCCGACGGCGGTCCGACCAACTAGTAGTCGGGGAATGGTAGGCGGAGGCTCTATCCATAAGTTGCGATTGGTCGTCGGGCCGTTTTCCGGGCCACCGTCGGTGTTGACATAGAGGCGTAACCCCGCCCAAAACCCACCCGCCGACGTCGACTTCTGGTCGGGATTTTTTAAAACTCGACATCGGCCTGCCCGTTGGCTCGTTCGTCGGCCGAGCTTCGCCGATCAAATGCCGACGTCGAACCGACGTCTTCTGGCTTCCTGTGTTTATAAATATGCGTTCAATAAAGAATATAAGAATATACATGTCATTATCATTTGGTTGATTTTGATGTTTTCGATCAGTATATACAATGGTTTTATATAAGACCCTTAATTGAAGACCCCACTGAAAACAGTCGAGTCCATTTCTGTTTTACAAGATCGCATTTTAAAGTATGCGGCACATTTGAGTGAAGGAATCAGTCATACGATATCAAATTTCAAACACTCTTCCTATTGTTGAAAACAACTTGATTGCTTCACTGATTCGCGTCAAGAAACAGACAAGAGAAAACTTTTGTTTTTCCGGTAAAATTGTTATTTTTAGACTTAACCGTTTTTTGCAGCAAGGACTTTAATTTCATCATGTACTTTCGTTTTCGAAACACTTACCACAGCGATACATTTCTTCGTGCATTTCTCGTGTCCTTCCTTGTCGCAAGTGATGTCAATGTCAACGGGAGTCTTGACAATTGGCTCCTCCTGGCTGACATCGAGGCTGGCTGAGGAGTTGAAAACTCCACACACGCAGTTCGAGGCTGGTTCATCCTGGTTATCGACGGCACTGAAAGTAAGAAACACATCTTTTTATGAACAGAAAAAGCTTTGAGGCAGATCTTTTTTTTTTAGCCAGCAGTATTTGATTCAGCGTTATAGAACTTTGTAAAGACGAGTTTGCAGATGCCGCCCGGATGGACGAGCGGTCTGTGGCGGTATGCCATCGGCTTGAAGGTCCCGGGTTCGAGTCCTGACGGGGGTATGGGTTGGATTTTAACAGCTAAAGGTGTGGATTTTAACAGCCACAAACGAGGTCTTATACGGTCGAATTACTTTACACGGATTATCAGCATCGGGATACAAATACATGTACGAAACCTTATAGAAAAATTCATGTTCGAACCCAAATACTTTCCTTGTAAATCATACCAGAATCTCTTAAGGTTAATGTAAAGCAACGATTGAAACGCACAGTTTTTGGAAATCCTGGCTGGGAATCTAAGATCCCAAAAGAGGATCACACAGACAAATAGGGTCGCCAGGAGCCTAGAGTACCCACGCAACGCATCTAACCTAACCTCTAGCTCCAAACATATTCTACACCCCAGACGAGTGGGGCAGAAATGCCTTCCAGATTTAAGAATATCTGGGAAAGAGGATTCCAGATCCTTGTGATTGCTGTAAAAAAATTAATTTAGATCGAGGGAGGAAATACCGGTAAGGCGACACCTCCAATCTTTTAATTAGATCATCAGTTCATACTCTGAAGTACCAGCTGGTTCAGATTAGCGACAGATTAAGAAAGGAAAACGCAAATCTTTACTTGGGAAATAATCTCAAACGATGATACGCATAACGACTCATATGTGACTCATATTATGTCTTTACTCACTTCGAAGTCTACAGGGTGGCAAAGGATCATGTCTTACCTTTACCTTAGTAGGGCTCACACCTGTAGTCTTTAATCGCAATTCCTGAAATAAAGACGAACGAACACAAACGAATGACGGTCGCAACTCAATCCAAACGTCGTGTCATAACGCACAAATGCAAATAATATTTATTCACACAAATCACATGCTGCAGCCACTTCATATGTCAACGCGGAAATAACCAAAAATTCAATATATAGTTCCTTTTGCAAGTTATTATTACTTCTCAGCTGGCGAAAGAATCCTACCACTGACCTACGGATTTATGAACCGACCTAATCTAATTAAAATCACATCACTCAAAACGATAGGTTTACCGAAACACAGAAATAATTAGTATCAATTGCTGTCAACTTCACGTAACGATTAGTAGTTAAATTCGAATGAATATCAAGTCAAACATTAAATAACTCACTGCACATCACAAATATTACTAAACACTGTAAGAGGATTATCAACTAATGCCTTAGATCGTACCTGGTTAACTGAGAGGTTTCTATACTACGTTCACTGAACATAAACACAAGATTGTTCGAAGAAATATAAAAATTTCAGAATTTCAATTTATTACACTGAATTTACATATTGCACGTTTTCGGATATGATAATATCATAAGAATCTGAACAGAATTACTGTGGTGTTGAAGGAACAAACAAATTTGAATCACTGGTATACATTGAATTAATTAAGCAGAACTGAAAGTTAGCTTGACGGATACAAATGTCCATAATTTCTATAATAATTAATAAATTTTGTTGATATTTTCACAAATTATTTCCAAAACATTGTTATTTAATTTAGAAAAGTTTTATCACAGCATTACTTACACGAAAGAAGTTTTGTCCAAAATAAATCGTATAGGAAGAATCAATTTGGCTCTATTAATTGAGTGACGTCATTACAGATGATTACTACATTATACAAAAGACGTTCTGAATAAATCTTAAAAATGCAAAATAATATTATAAAATATGACTTTTTTTTATCGGAGAATAGTGGCTGGAGTTCAAACCAAGATTATCGAACCATGTCGGATAATATAAAATTTACTATTAACATCAAAACGGTACGCAAAAATAGTCGAACAGACATGTTGCTAATTTGATTAAGCAATGAAATATGCGATAGCTGTCAAACATTGCTAACCGGGAATTTCGAATGAATTTGGAAACTGGAGACGAGAAATTGGCATATGATTATTGAAATCTAACGAACCGATACTTGTAATGTAAGAATTCGGTTAATAGCGGCCCCATACTGAAATGTAGAACATACTGTACATTTTGATAAATAATCTCAAAATAATATAATAAATATTAATAAGGCGAAAATTCCGAAATAATGTCCCTGAAAAGTCCTGATAGCACTTGTATTGGTTCTAATTCTTTGTAATAAGATTTAATATAATTTTCCGGAACGGACGAAATCAATCGAAATATTATCAAAATATATATACTAAATTTGGTGTTTATATCTACCTCTCGTAGACAGGGCTTAGGAAGTACAGATGACGGAAAGCCCATACATCCATTCGTCTCGTCATTAAAATTGGAACTGAACTAACATGGCGTGGGAGAGCGGTTCTCCCAGTAAACGGAGGAGAAGGCTGATTCACACCAATCAGCAAGAACCAAGTCACGAAGCATTGACTAGGGTCCAATCAAAAACAAGCTTTAGATCCAAGTCATTGCTGCGTGACTAACGAAAACCTCGATGGATAACGATATAAATCCAAAGCAGAAATCAAAATGAAACACGCTCAGAGTCTAAAACCAACCAAAGAGAATGAGCTAAAGAGAACACACAGAAAGGAAACAAAACGGAGACTAAGAAAAATAAAAGGGGAGAAAATAAAAATAAAAATGGAACATCAACTAGGCTGTTACACGATCTCCAACAAAAGATGTCTCCGTATACGTCTAATGTATTTTTATCGTTGCTCGTGATTTCAATGCTGCTCCTACAGATTCAAGCCTAGAGAATTCCAACTTTTAGGGAAGACAGTTCATAACCAATTCAAGAGTTTGATTTATAACCCAGTAACACACATAGTCTACCTGTTTTCAACGTTGATTTTAGGTTCATTTCGTTGATCAAGCGTTATCGGTTGAAAAAAATACGTTTATTTTTAAATTATATTTCAACAAAGACGCCATTGCGTTGATAAGACGCTAATAGAAAGTGTATACAATATGTTATTTTCAATTTCAACTATGGTATAATAGATTTTGTTTAATGCATTTCTTACTAATGTTGTGTCAAAAAATGTAATTAAAAACTAATTGAATGACACAAACTAATTTTGGTGTTCTCATGTGCACGTTGAAAACAGATTGAATTTTAAAACATATTTCAACGAAATAAAATTTTTTGTTGATACGACGTTAATGTGACGTACTTTCAACTATCATTCATACTATGTCCTAGATTTCGTTTCACACTTGTATTTCTAATTTAACTGCTTAAACATTATAACTAAAAGCAAGTAGAATGAAAATAACTATTTTACACATTTTCATTTGTATGTTGAAAGCAGGTTGAATTGTGAACTATATTGCAACGATACAGTAAAAGAGTAGTGGCCTCTCCAGGTGGATTCTTGGATAAATCGGTCTAGTGCGGTAGTCTGTCGACTCAAAGGCCATAGGTTCGAATCCCACCTAGGGTATGGATGTTTGTGAGTGTGTTTTAACCTAGGTTATAAGTAAGATTAGCGCAAAAATAAAGGTAACAATCGAATAACTAAGTGTAATGGAACAGGAAAATAAATAAACGAGATTTAAAAAAAAGTGGTCAACGCGTCGAGCTATCAACGAGAAGTGCAGAATGTTCCTGTGTTCGAACCTCACAGCAGCCGCTCGGATTATTTACTGTTGGAAAATTAACATCGTATATCGTGATAAATTAACGCATAAAATTAAACTAAATGTGTTTATACCAATAGCCAGCATTCATTCTCTGTTTTCGCCAACTAAACCCGTTTCTTTATCGTTTCTTCTCAACCATCATTCAACGTCGAATAAACCGTTGAACAGGCGGACATTTCGGTACATTTACAACATTAACATAACATTTCGGTACTAACGTTTAATCCACGTATTTTGAACGTTTGTGTGCTACTGGGGTACCGATTTTTAATTTTAGTTTTATGTTCATTGTTGAAAGAGCTTCATAGTTACAGGTTTTGGTATTCACAACAACAATAAAGTGATTTCAACAATCAAGGAAAACGAAAATAAAAAATCGGCACTGATCGAAAAGCAAGTTGCACTAGCGTTCAGGACACTTTCATCATCAGTATAGATTTGTTTCCAGGTGGTTTTGAGGCTTCATTATGAACAAAAGAAAATAAAAGTTTGGATCACCTCTGAAATTATGCATGCAAAAACAATATTAACTGTTACAGTAAAAGTAAACAGCATATTTCTCTTTATCTGGATTATTATTTCAAATATTGAGTAAAAATTTGTAAAAACGTCGGCAGAATGAACCATAAATTCACAACTTTTAAGTTAATAACTTCAGACGCCATACTGTCATTTGATGTAACAAACAACCAATAGTCTTATCGAAGTTGTTGCGAGAAATTTTGCAGTTTTTACGTTAATATGCGTACAAGGTAAAGTCACGAACTAAAGTAAATAGAGGTTGGAGTTATAAGAAATAGTAGCTTTTCCCTCCAGAAGAATTGTTGCACTGTACGCCTAATACAGAGACAACCAACATGACAGTACAAATATGCGCGAAAACATGACATGTCAGGATTAGAAATATTTAATAGGTGAGCATCGCTTAGACAACCACCAGAGAGTTGACAGAATTACCTTTCTTGTCTTGTTCAAACAGACACACATACACACACACACAGAGAGAGAGAGAGAGAGACAGACAGACAGACAGAAAGCATGGAAGAAGACGGGGAAAGAGGGAAAGAAAAATTGCGCAAAATGGAAATAAATGACATTTGAACGCTTATAAACACACAGTCTGCGTCTCTCTCCCCCTTCCCCTCTAGCTCTGTCTTGCTGTTTTCTCCCTGTGCGGGATAAATCTCTTTCAGTACCTATCACGAACAGAATTTATTGAGCTTAATTCCTAGAGGGTAATATTGGTAATGTCGTTCGTGGAATCGATCCAGATACCTTACGAATCAGAATCTCACACACTGACCATTTAACTACACAGGCCATACCAAATGTGTTGTTAAATCAGCCATTAAACTCGCTACCCTCAGCGGGTTAACCTAGATTTGAGAACTATCTTTCAAGATAATAAATCCCACTTGCTAGCGGCGCGCTTATTCGCCAATCCCAACCCGTAAGAATAACTTGAAATTTATTAGAAATTCTGCGTTCAAAGTTCTTTTGGCAGAAGTGGATGACGTAAATGGTTTGGGGCTAAATACAGCGCCAAGAGCAAAATTTGTTAGCTGCATAGCGTAGCGTATTAGTACAACGCTGGCTCACGAAATAAAAAAACCCGGGATCGATCCACGGCGAGATTTGTTATTCTTTTTTTCTAAAAAAAAATATATATATTTTGAAAAGTTTCAATTTGTAATTAATAATTCCTTTCTTGCATTTTCAAGGTTGTTTTGAAAAATGCATTTTCTGTAAAAACAAACAAACAAAAAAAAAACATGTTTTTTCTTCTTCGTGTCTTAAAATGTATTTTTCTAATTTCATATTTATCATTAAAAATTGCTTTCTTCAATTTGTCGTAAATTATATAAAATTAGTGACCATGGGTTAGGGTAGATTAGGTAAGGCAAGGTTCGGTTATGTATCTTTATATTTTCGTTTCTTTCTTTCAAAATACATTTCTATCAGTTGTGTGAACCTGATTTTACCTAACCTCCA
>JAGDQP010011128.1:22278-36863 GCA_022664845.1 Lepisma saccharinum
CACCGCTTACTAAAAGGGTTGCGCCCCCCTGAAGGCTCACACCACCCAGCTGCCTTCGGACGCGCCGTGCTTCCTTGCACACCACGCGGGCCAGACCTGGTTTATGTATATATATCCTAGCTTTCAGTAAGTAGCCTTTATTTGTATGCTAAAACAATTATAGATAATAAATGTGAACAAATGTAATAAGGTTTCAAACAAAAAGAAAAAAAATGTTACCCCTGCCTGTATTCAAACCCAGTCAACGTCTTACCGCTGCGCCAGGTTAGTACACCAGAAATACTGTTTTGGTTATTGTATTTACAGTGAATAGGGTCGAAGCCTGTTACTTAGACGTCGCAGGCACAATGGCTTCCAATCTTGTTACTATTTTGATCCTCAACTTTTGAGTGCGGGGCATAAACATTTGTAAAATTCCTTGTTGATTAGTATGCCATCGACCCCGCGCAAAATTACGCTTCTGCCAGATTATCATCTCAGGTGTGTTCCTAGTTAGTGCTACGCCTAGGGTATGAATGTTTGTATGTGATTTTAACTGGATTCTAAGAATTTCAGTCGATACAGGTTCAAAAGGTATATCAAATGGAACAAGTAAAGCACGCTTAGGGTAAACAATGTTTCAAAAGACTTGTAGAGCGTTGGTTAGAAATCGGAAAGTCCTTGGATCGATTCCAGTGGTCGACTCTTCTAACTGATTGTTTCCAAGATTTTCCCTCACCCATAGCAAGCAAACGCTGTGATGGTAGATGGTATCGTCCATCTACACGATAAAAGGGATCTATCGTCCTTTTACCCCACTATATCCCGGACGATCTTTGCATATCTGTGTTATTCGTAAACAACAAAAATCAATTCACACATTCGCACTGTAAATGTGAATATGTAAATATACTATACTGGGTGTCAATATATTATACTATACTGGCATATTAAGATACCCCCGCTCATTCTTCCTTGTCAATTCTCGGTGGTAGAGCGTTGGCGCAGCATTCGGGAGGTCGTGGTTTCGATCCCAGTGAAGGACCTTTCTGATAGGGATTTCCAGGATTTTCCTCAGTCACACCAGGCAAATGTCAGGATGACACCTTCAACATAGGCTCTGGCCGACACTTTCCAGAATACTTTCTGCTTCACTATCCCGACCTGAGCCTTAGATGCTTAAAGGCCATAAATAAAATTCAAATTCATTGTCAATTCAAAGTGAGTAATGTTAATTACAGGACATATAGACAAAATCCAATTTGAATATATCGTGGTAGAAAAAAACCCACAAATAGAAGCAGAAATGTTATTTGAAACATTTATTATCTTAAAACTTTATTATTTGAAACATAATTAAAACATTTTTTTTTCTTTAAATAGACAATTGTGTTTGCCAGGTTCAAACTCATTAACACATTTTTCTTTTTTAAAGAAATGAATTAATCAGGATTTCAACTCGCGACTTTACGCCCGAGAGGCAGACGCGATATCCATCAGACCACCGAGACTTGTTTATTTTGATTATGATAAAACAGTATTTATTGTAAACTATCGATGTTGTGCCGTTTTGAGATCTCATAATAAAACAAATATGATATTTTCAATGTCAAAGCATTGCTGTCATAAACTTAAGATAGAAACAATAAACGAAATAAATCGATAAGTTTTAATGAAAAAACTTAAAACGTGTAATGGTTTTATCAACTAACTTCTTGGCTTCATCGGACACGCTGAGTTACATAAGCAACAGCAACCTGTAACGAGCCAGTTATCTCGTTCCTCATTGGATCCTGCCAGACAATCAAATACCGTCTACACAAAGTGAATTTTTAATTACGTACCCTCGCTGATTCATATCCACCTATGTTACTACTACATCTACGGGGTACGCATAGATGTACTGGAACAGGAGCTGGGAAGGAATCAGTGAACGTTGGTACTTAAAGACACACTTTGTGCAGACGGTAGTTGATTGGCTGGCTTGATCCAATGAAGAACGAGAAAACTGGCTCGTTACAGGTTGCTGTTGTTTATGTAATTAGGCATGTCCGATGAAGCCAAGAAGTTAGTTGATAAAACCCTTACACGTTTTAAGTTTTTTCATTAAAACATATTGATTTATTCCGTTTATTGTTTCTATCTTAAGTTTATAACAGCAATGCTTTGACATTGAA
Organism: Lepisma saccharinum; assembly: GCA_022664845.1. Lineage (NCBI taxonomy): Eukaryota > Metazoa > Arthropoda > Insecta > Zygentoma > Lepismatidae > Lepisma > Lepisma saccharinum. The sequence continues at coordinate 24,435 of JAGDQP010011128.1, forward strand.
AATTCATATTTGTTTTATTATGAGATCGCAAAACGGCACAACATCGATAGTTTACAATAAATACTGTTTTATCATAATCAGAATAAACAAGTCTCGGTGGTCTGATGGATATCGCGTCTGCCTCTCGGGCGTAAAGTCGCGAGTTGAAATCCTGATTAATTCATTTCTTTAAAACAGAAAAATATGTTAATGAGTTTGAGCCTGGCAAATACAATTGTCTATTTAAAGAAAAACATATTTTAAATTATGTTTCAAATAATAAAGTTTTAAGATGATAAATGTTTCAAATAACATTTCTACATCTATTTGAGTTTCTTCTACCACGATATATACAAATTGGATTTAATCTATATGTCCTGTAATTAACATTACTCACTTTGAATTGACAATGAATTTGAATTTTATTTATGGCCTTTAGGCATCTAAGACTCGGGTTAGGATAGGGAAGGTGAAAGGATTTGGGAAGGTGTCAGCCAGAGCCCATGTTGAAGATGCAATCCTTACATTTGCCTGGTGTGACTGAGGAAAATCCTGGGAAAAAATCAGTCAGGATGGTCCGCCACTGGGATAGAACCCACGACCTCCAGAATGCTACGCCAACGCTCTACCACCGAGAATTGACAAAGAAGAAGGAGCGGGGGTATCTTAATATTCTTGACACCCAGTATAGTATATTTGTATATTCACATCTACAGTGTATGATTTGTGCGAATGTATGAATTGATTTTTTTTGTTTACACATAACACAAACAAAAATCGCTCGGGATAGGGTGGGGTAAAAAGATCTTGGAAGGATTTGTTTCAAATTATTCTAAGTCCTTTAGGCATATGAGGACCAAACCGGGATAGGACTGGAAGAGTGTTGGAAGATAGACCGTTAGGGCTTATTTATAGGTACCATCTACCATCACAGCGTTTGTTTTTTATGGGTGAGGAAAAATCTTGGAAACCCTCAGAAGAGTCGACCACTGGAATCGATCCAAGGACTTTCCGATTTCTAACCAACGCTCTACAAGTCTTTTGAAACATTGTTTACCCTAAACGTGCTGTACTTGTTCCATTTGATATATCTTTTGAACCTGTATCGACTGATATTCTTAGAATTCAGTTAAAATCACACACAAACATTCATGCTCTAGGCGTAGCACTAACTAGGAACACTCCCGAGATGATAATCTGGCACAAGCGCAATTTTGCACGGAATCGATGGCCCAGTAGCCAACAAGGCATCATACAAATATTTATGCCCCGCACTAAAGAGTTGAGGATCAAAATAGTAACAAGATTGGAAGCCATCGTGCCTGCGACGTCTTAGTAACAGGATCCGACCCCATCCACTGTGAATACAACGACCAAACCATCATTTCACACGTACTAACTTGGTGCAGTGGTAAGACGTAAAACCCGGGTTCAAGGGACGCAGACTGTGTGTTTATAAGCGTTCAAATGTTATTTATTTCCATGTCTTTGCCATCTTTCTTTCCCTCTTTCCATTTCTCTGTTCTTTTGCTTTTCCCTGTCTTCTTCCATGCTTTCTCCCCGTCTCTCTATCTCTTTCTGTGTGTGTGTGTGTGTTTGAACAAGCCAAGGATGGGATTTTTGTCTAACTCTCTCGTGGTTCTCTACAAGATGCTGAACAAGTTAATTCTTCCTTGCTCCAAATGGAGGAATATCCTGTCATACCATGTTTTCGCGCATATTTGTACTGTCATGTTGGTTGTCTAACTATGAGGCGTACAGTGCAACAATTCTCCTGGAGGAAAATGCTACTAGTTCTTAAAATTTCAACCTCCATTTACTTTAGTTCGTGACTGTACAAACGTTCGTAATACTAGCTCTGGTGCTTTCAGGCAGCGATTTAGATAATAAATTTTGTCTTTACAATCTTAATCCTATATTATCTTGCAAATACAATGCATACCTTATTTATGGACTCTTTTCTCTTGAATTGGTCGTTATCGTAACTACAGAACACGTATACGGATTGTGTTTGTCGAATTTAGATTTAATTGAATGCCAGCGCAAAGGAAATAATTGTAAGTCTATAAACCCTCTCTGATAAAGATAAGAAACAACGAATTTTATGGGCGGTAACAGCACTATGGGTTACGCCCGTCCCGAAATCCTCTCTGATGTCATAGAACTAACACATTTTCCACTAACCCACAACATTACACTATTTCAAAGTATATAACTAGACACAGATGATACAAAGTACAAGGGTTGAACAAGGATTGAAAATGACAACAACAGAAAGTTTCGTGCATCCTCTGGAGATAAAAGAATACGATTTCATAAAAAAAAAAACAGAAAATAAACAATAATACATCTACTCCGACTCTATCCAATGAAACTGAAAACTTTATGTTTGATCAAATTCCGAAAAAAAAAAAAAAACATTAGAAGTTATTGCTTAAAATAAGCCAAAAACTGTATCAAATACATGTGCAAAGTAAGATCAAATATGAAAACGTTCTAACTACTGTCATCTTGTGATATTTTCGAGTTCACTTACCCACAGAAGACGGCAGCGAAGGCCAGAACAGTAAGGAAAATCCATGTCTTCATGTTGAAGGTTTCTGAAAGAGAGAAGGCCAGTGTTAGATGTTTTAATAAAAAAAATAAGTTTTTGTTATAAGTTATAATCACAACTAGGAATGTTTTAATAGAAAATCAAACAAGAATATGTCTATCAACATTCGATCAGTTGAATTCCATTGAAGTTTATTTATAACCTTTAAGCGTCTAAGACTTAGGCCGGGATAGGGGAAGGGAAAGGATGCGGGAAAGTGTCAGCCAGGTCCTAAGTTGAAGGTCCCGACATATGGCGGATGTGACTGAGGAAAATTTCTGGAAGTGTGTGTGGACGTGCGTATATGAAAGCGAGATGATGACTCGATACCTCTTATTGAACGACGAAATACTGACGAAACTCGAAGACAAGACGCTTCCAAAATTTAAGAAGTACCGAACACTGAAAATAACCAAAGTTCGATAGCTCGATCAGCGGTTCTAGCAACTTAATTCCATTCTGGCAGAGATAAGAAACGATCATCCATTTCTTTTATTAACACTATAGGTATCACAAGTGAAAACCACAGGAAAAGAACGTGCTTTGTCCATTTTATTAATTTTATAGTAGAGCGTTTTAAAAGTCTACAATTTTGCATTGCGCATACCTGAACATCAAATAAAGATTTGCTTGCAATAAACGAACTATGCATAGTCTCTTGATGCATGTGAGTTTGTTTAAAAGACCCTTCAAAGTGTAATGCAATGGTTCTATTATCTCAATTTGAAGAAAAATGGACGAAACACGTTCTTTTCCTGTGGTCTTTAAGTGTGAGCAACCGAAGGAAAAAAAAATGAACACGATAATATTTCACAATTAGATTTCACACTGTAGAGGAGCTCGAAACCCGACGTCCGTAACTGTAATGGAAGTTTCTTTGTTTTTTTCCAAGGAGGATGAACATTCGAAGGTTTTGTTTCGATTTGCTCTACAAACACTATTTTCCACAAACACTGTCTCACACGAATCGAACTGCACAATTTGAAATACCGATGCACTTATAACATGTTCACAAAGAAATAATTCTAATATCTGGAGCGTGGTTGAAGACTGGTGAACATCTCTCGTGTGTACAACTTCATTCAATCCAAGGCGATCGTAGACTTTCAATCAATCACTGCTGTTTGTTTACATAATACATCGTTATTACAGAAAAATCAACAGTAACTACAGAATCGATTCACTACTATTGAAATTGCAAATTAGTTTGAAGAAAAACATATCTACACATGCAAAAGTAAAAAAAAAAAGTTTCTAACTTAAAATAAGTATAAAAAGTTTATTGCATTGAAATTGAAAAAAGTTAGTAACAGATGCATTTAGAAACTATAGTGGAGTACAGACTCGGTCTAGTGTCTAACGTATGTTAACAATAAGAGGCAGTCAGTGTATAAGTGCAAAACAAATCTATTTTACCTTTTGTCCTCTGCTCTATGTAAGTCGTTCGGGAAGCCCAACAGGTGAGTGGAATATAACCTACTAGCACCTGCTTCTTTATATAGGGTTTGTAGTAGTGAAATGAACCAATCAGATTGACAGCGTCTGTATCACTCAATGTTTTATTAGCCAATCAGTAAACTTCATTCGATTTATCAAGTGATATGACGAGGGAGGCGTTTCCGTTTTAGTATTTCCAGAACCTTCTAGAACATTCTTTAACGGAAATGCGTCAAATGTTGCATTCCTTCGCTCGAAGTCTCTTATTGTTTATTGTAGTGACAGGAAGTTCCAGTAGGTTCGATTGTCGAAGAGTTGTAGAGGGTATTGTAATACAAAACAACAATTTTGCTGGCATTTCTTTTGTTAACGTTCTAGGAATGACTATTGTCTTTTGTTTTATCAGGGTAACAACAATATTGTGAATCACGTACGCAAGAGTGACATCGCAAGAAATATTAAAAACACGATGAGCAATTAGGCAGGAAACCTATATGTTTATCTGTGGCGGTTCTTGGAAATGCAAGACAATACAATGTGTCGTGTGTCATGGTCAGAGTTTTTTTTCTCTGCAAGAGTATTATTCAGGTTTAAGATTATTCACAAACTTTCATTTTCGGACCCACCCCCTTGTAACCGTAGCTCACATTAGACAAGGTACATTAATATTTTTAAAAAATAGGCAGTGATTCCGCGAGATCCCCCTGTCTCGACAACTCGGCTTCAAAATTTTTGCTGTGAAAAATCAATAGAGACAGTACAAAACTTTACTTACCCTCCCAATTTCGACTTTACACCCCCATCCACCCACCAAACTGAAAATCCTGGTGGAAACCCTGATTTTAGGCATTTAGCTCCACATTGGACACATTTTTATGGCTTAATTTAATCTTTTGGACTCAGTTTTTTTTCTGAAATGTTATGAAATATCTCAACATATATTTTAATTTTTAAAAAATCTAGCTATTCATTGGTTCTCTTACAAGGAAACGACTACATTCCTGTTATACCAACCTTAAATTTTTAATAATGATTATTATAATTATAATTAATAATCAACTTTCTAATTGCCATATTTACTGAGCGGATTTCAACTACCCAATAAATTCTGGAAAACGGTTTTAATTTTATAAAATTTTCAAAAAAACGCGGATAAGTTCTAAAGTTTAGCCACAACTGAAATTCGTTGTCGACTACTGTTAATGAGATATCATGTTTCATGGCTGTTTAGCCATTGTGAGTTTCATGCGATACTGTTTTCCAACAGTGTTTCTAAAATCAAATTTTGTACTGGGGAGGGGACCGAACGTACAGGGAACATGTCAATGCTAGTAAGTTATAAATGATAAAATTAGGTAGAAAAAGAGGTGGTCATCTCAATCGTAATAAGCGACTTAGTATTATTTATTGCTGGATGAAGGCTTCCTCCAATTTTCTTTTCACAGAGCTCAATCAGCTGCTATGCTCATGTACGTAGCGCCTTGATTTCATCTATTCTTCTTGCACGTGGTGACGTGGTCACATAAAAGTCGTTTATTTTCTCATGGAATCCAAGTAAACAAAATTTCTACCATCTTCCATATGTTGAATTTTAATTTATTTATGGCCTTGAAGCATCTATGGCTCAAACCAGGATAGAACAGAGAAAACAAATATGGGAAAGAGACGGCGAGGGACAAAGTTGAAAGTATCATCCCAGCATTTGTATGCTATGATTTGGCAAAACCCTGGACAAACCCTAGTCAGGATGATCGGCTGTCAATATCGAACCAGGACCTTCCGAATTCGAAGTCAACTGAGCTACGGTCACTCGCCCATCCAACTGTTCTTGTAGCTAAATGACCAATCTATCTTCACTTGATTATCTTCGGAGTATGATTACATCTTCTATCTTTGAGATCTAATTCATTGATTTATCTTCATATCCCTCCTAGTTATTCCTAGCTTGTATTTCTCCATTGCTCTTTGTGTAATTCTCAATTTATGAGTTATTTTTATATTTAACGTTTATACAGCTATACGACTTCACAGAATATACAAACTTTAAGGTTGAAACACATTTGCTTTTCAGTCTTCAAAATGAACTCCATGTTATTTTACAGCTTACAAAAATTGTCAGTTATTGTCGACACAATAAAAAGAAATAAAATGGCTAGTATTGCAGTAAGAGATACGATAGCTTTATTTACTCGAGCGCGGAATTTTTCTCCGCAAAACGGACCACTCAAATAAAATTACAGGAAATGTCAATGAAAATAGTTGCATTAGGCAAGCTAACCAAATTAAAATATTTTTTTATATATAGTGATACCAAGCCTCCGTAGTTCAGTGGAAGAGTGTTTGCGTAGCAATCGAGAGGTCGTGGGTTCGATCCCAGTAGCCGAACATCCTGACTAAGGTTTTTCCTTAGTCATACCAGGCAAATGCCGATGTTTCCGATGAGACGAGATTTAAGCTGTCTCGTCTCAAAAATATCTTGTCCAGAGGTGTCCCGTCTCGAAAAGATGCATACTTTACATTATGAGAGCTCTGTCTCGTCTCGTTTTCTAAAGACATTAATCTGTCTCGTCTCGTCTTGTTTTCTAAAGACATTTCTCTGTCTCGTCTCGTGGCAATACTAGATGTCACCTTCTACATAGGCCTTGGCTGACACCTTTCCGAATCCTTTCCCTCCCTTATCCCCTAAAGGTCAGGACCCTTACTGTACTATCATGGCCAATATAATGTTTACATGACTTCGTAATGAACGTTGTGAGGTCGAAGTTAATTGAGGTCGAGCTTGAAGTTAAATCATGGGGTTGTAATGATATTGAGGATCATGTTCCTCGTGAGATTGAAGTTCAAGTTCCGTCGTGAGGCTCAGGTTGAGTGAAGTTGATTGAAGTTCCATCATAAGGTTGAGATTTGAGTCAGATCGAGGTCGAACTTGAATTTTATTTGTATCCTTTAGGCATCTAAGGCTCAGGCCGGAATAGGGATGCATAAGGATGAGGAAAAGTTATATCCCGGCATTTACCTAATGTGACGGAGGAAAATCTCAGTCAGGATGATCGGTCGCTGGGATTGAACCCACGCCATCCCAAATGCTACGACAACACTCTAACTCTGAGCTACGGCGGCTCGGTAGATTGCGGTTGAGGTTAAGTGAGGTCGACATTGTTCGGTTGTGGTTGAGTGAGGTCGAGGATGAAGTCCCATCTCGAGGTCGAGGTTGAATTTCGCACTTAAAGTTAAGGTTGGATGAAAGCGAGGACAAAATTGAATGCTAATGATGTTGAGGATATGAAAATTAAGCCAGTCCTGATGAGGCTGAATACCAATTATACACGCGCCAATGAAAGTACGTCAGAACTAGAACACCGACTATTCGAAAATTTCTGGCATATCGTTTTATAGATTCGCATATTTGAGTAGGACTAGTTCGGAGAACACCTTACCAAGAACTGTAGGTTCTGTCCTTAGAAGCTTTCCAGATCATTTAGAATGTTAATATCAAACAAACAATTAAGCTGGGGTAAAGCATGACGTGTTGCTTTGCATAGGTTTCTTTCGAAGTAATACACATAAACTTTATACAAACCAAACTCGTACCTGGCAGTGCAAATTTACGCACGTCAATCCTCCTTCGAAAAACTGTATAACGTCTGTCCTACGCCATTTGTTCAATACTTAGATTTAGGTAACCTGGATGCTCACTTGCCCCCCCCCCTTCCCCCGTTGTCTTTATTAACAAACGATATCGCTAAACACTTGCCATACTCCAATGAGCAGGAAGGTTCAAATGCACAGAGAAAATAAACAAGAGTAAAGTAGCTACTTGTGTTGTTGCTGCGTCTGTGTCATCAAGTACCATTTTACAACAGTGTGTCGAAGGTAATGAATGATAAGTTCCAGACTTACTGCACGTGTATCCAAATATTCTTTTGCAAGCGATACAGTATACAGATCCTTGTTCATTTAAACATTTCCAGCCGTATTCAGAGACATTTTTTGAAGCGACTAACGCTGCACTAACATGTGACTAATAGCTGACAAGGTGAAGTAATAAATTGTATGTAATTTCCACTGGGACCTGTTTACTACTGGTTTTCTGCTTAATTAGTGGCCAGAACCTTTTAGGATTGCGTCGTATATTGTTAGTTATACCTTGTATATATACTCGTTATATTTAGTTCGTAAAAGATTTTTTAGCAGAATTCCTAAGTAATCTGAACTGTTATGCTTAAATTCGTTTGGAAATGTTTTACACAATTCCCAAGCTTTTTTCTTATTGTAAAGGGCCTCCTTAATTTCATGATCAAACCAGCATAGATATTTAGAAGAACGACTCTTTTTATGCGGAACATAGTGTCGTATAACGGCCAGGAAAAATTCAGTAAATGTATCAGTGGATATTTGAATGTCACCAGATAAGAAAGAACTCCATGGCAGAAGCTCAATTACGTGCCGAACAACAGCCCAGTTTGTTTTCCTCCAATGAGGAGTATAAGACCTGCTAAGACTCCTCGCAGACTGGTAGTAAATGGGAAGTGTAAACATAATGTCAAGGAGCTAATGTTCGGAGGGAGTAATTTTACTAGTGGTCAAAGATGATAGTACATAATCTAAATTGCTATCTTTTCTAGTGTTAAACATATTATGTTGTCTGAGATCCAGACCATGAAGAAAATTATCTATGAACCAGGAGCTGTTATCTTTTGGTACACCATGTGGTGCAATTGACCCAATCAATAGCAAGATTAAAGTCTCCCAAAAGTATTACCTCACCATGTGACATACCAATTACAAGTGAATCCAGACATTCCAATAAATGCTCAATTGGACTGTTTCTGTGAGATCGAAAAAAATCAATCAATTAACATTTTTAATTTGTTTGTAAATTTGATCTCAACCCATATAAGTTCGCAGTTTCTATTTAAATCATCTCTAAGCTTACATGACCACTTATTATTAATTGCTATCATAACACCTCCACCACGAGACTGACGATCATTACCAAAAATATTAAACCCTGATGATAAAGGAACCTCAGTGTCAAAAATACTATCATTAAGTCACGTTTCACTAAAAACTATAGCATCACATTGGTAAAGTTCATAAAGATGAACAGTACAATCAATCCAATGTGGTACATTCGTTGTTCATCTGTTCGACTAGCTATGCGACCGGCATATCTCCACTTCATCCTTTTTACACTCTTGATTATATCTTCTACTTTGTTTGTGCGTAAATCCATTCATTGTATTCCTGTACCTCCTAGTTATTCCTAACATGTATATCCCCATTGATCTTTGTGTGACTTAATTTTTCAGTCATTTGTGCATTCAATGTCCAAGTTTCACAGCCGTACATCATTACAGGTAAGACACATTGATTATGAACTTTACGCTTGAGACATATTGGTTCTCTTTTGAAAGTAAAGTGTAGTCTTCCAAACGAACTTCACACCATTTTACACATCTTCTGTTTATTTTATCCGTCAACTTGACATTCGATGTTTTTAGGTATTCTAGGTAAACATACTCATCAACTATGCCTATTCTCTCTCCGTGCATCTTTATTTCCTTATTTTCAGCATGCTGATTGTACATTCCCCTTGTTTTACTTAAGTTCATTTTAAGTCCTATTTTCGAACTCTCATTACACAGCTCTTCCATTCTGGTTTGTAGTTCTTCTGCACTTGAAACAAACAGGATTATATCATCAGCGAATCGCAAGTGATTAAGAAAATCGCCATTGATTTTTATTCCAACTTTATCCCAGTTTTGGAACACTTCCTCCAGAACCGCACAAATCAGTTTTGGACAAATTGAATCTCCTTACCTTATCCCCTTTCCAACTTCAAATTTTTCACTTTCTTGACGTAGTCTAATGACAGATGTGGCAGTCGAGTAAATGTTTCGCAGTAACTTGATTTATGCATTTTCGATGCCTTGATGTTCAAGTGATTTAAGTACTGCTGCCAAGGAAACTGAATCGAAAGTATTTTAAAAATTCTACGAATCCTACACACAATGGAAGTTCATATTTATTAGTCCTTTCGGTAATTTCATTCAATGCTTGTATGTGATCCATTGTGCTAAATCCACGACGGAATCCTTTCCCCGGTTAAAATCTAAGTCTCGTCCAATTCCAATACGATTCAAAATAACTTTGGTGAATATTTTGAAGAAGGAACAAGAACTAGGAAAAGAAGATTCAGAAGAAAATGATGTAGAAGTTCCAGAAGTAATGAAAGAAGCAGTGGATACAGTACTTTGAGGGATGAACAACAGAAAATCGCCAGGAGAATATATGACATCCATCTGTCATATGCTTTTGAAAAAAAAATGGAGAACTTTTCTGCTCATGTACTTATGCAGCATTTCAGTAACTACTTAGCAATCCGCTAGAGGGGATGCACTACCCATCTTGGATATAACTGATTGTAACTGAGCAAATTATGGTATTTTGTGATAAAAAGTAGTAGAAATGTGTAAAAAGAAAACGAGAGACCTTGTGTATGGATGGATAACAAGAAAATGTTCAAGTAAGCAGGAAACAACGATTGAATATGGTCAGTCACAGAAAGTTATGGAACCGGTCGTATAGAACACCAACAGAGTGGTGCAGTATAGAAAAATACATATGAAGAAATGTAAAACCTCTGAACTGAAGTATTCTATACATCTTTTGAACACTACAGGCAATGCTTCCCTAAGCGCTTGGGAAGTCGGCACAGCTCTAGCAAGAGTGCATCTGGTTAGGTGTCGCCCTAAACACTCGTCTCTTTGATGGTTTTGGGGCATGCTAGCTGCTTGTGGGAGCAGCGAGGCGATGCGTACGTCGATCTACCGTCGGGAGGCGAGTGAGTAGATGATAGGAGGAAAATTCCCCGCGCATGTTGAACGCTGGCGTCTAGGAAAGTGTGTCCAGGTTTTACAAGTTAGTCTTGCCAAGGAAACACAGTAGCTGAGTCCGAGCTGTTTATCTGCCGTAGTAGGATAGAAAGCCAACATTTGTAGTGGAACGTTGTTTGGCTCAAGTAGAATAGAAGTCACTGTTATTGCGGTATTGAACTGGTGTTAAAATTGTTGTCCTTACCATAAACTATTTTATTAGTCAGTATATTAAATCAAGATAGTACTGAAGTAAAGCTAATTCGAACATTTAATCTGCGTTTTGTACACTGAGTTAATTAAAGTTACCAAGAGTAGAGATAAAAGTCGAATGTGAATTCAACTCTATGCAGGTGTCCTACGCTGCGGAACATTCACAACTGTTGGGTTGACTCATCGATTTCAGTATCTCACGTAGCAAGAATCGTCGTCAACTGCGGAAACATAAAATTTGAATACTTTTGGTGTTAGGACAGTATATATTTTAGCCATCGTATTCGCATAATCAGTGTTCGTAAATGTTTGACTTGTTTGCAGAAGATATCGTGTGAAATTGAGAAGATTACGTTACACAATATTCAAACATTACGCAAATATTTATAGTGCGTTAATTAAATGTTTATATTTACTTTATTTAAAGCATAATATAACGAATATGCCTACACAGGAGGGAAACCTATTGACACCAGGGGAAATAGCCGAATAGAGTACACAGAGAAGAAACCCGTTCACGCAGTAAGAATAAGTTTTACTGTTCGATATACAAATATATGCATGAAGATATTATCCGTCATCAATTGTATTTCTTAAATAAAGTTGTTAACTGTTCATTCTCAATTGATCAACATTGATGTGTTATAACGTTCTAATCGTGTATGAATACGTGCCGTGCTAGAAAGACAGTATTAATAACGCACGAGAATAATTCTTCATCACGTACATAACGTAATTGTGATACCAATTTCTTACTTTAATCAGGTGTAATATTCGATATCAGAGCAACACGCTTATGCATGAAAATTATAATAAAAAGGACATACTGTAAATAATTTGGTCTCGTCTACGTACATTCATTCCGGCTCAGTGCATGAGTATCCTGACTGACAGGCATCTGATTTACACGTACTTTCTTAATAAGGATTATCTCTGGTTGTGCATCAGCACAAAACACGAAGTCCTTGTAACGGGGATACGATAACAAAAGAAACACGTTACAAAGATGAACTCACAACAGAGATCTTTAAATGAGGAGGTAAAAAGATAAAAGAGGAACTTGCTAAATTATTCTGTGTGCTTGAGGAAGAGAGAAACACCATCAATTTGGAATAATGCTATTATTATTTTATTGTACAAGAAAGGGGATAAAAGAACGCGTCGGAAACTACAAACAGACCAATTAGTCTTCTGTCAGTTCTATACAAAAATGTTCACCAAATCGTTTATTTACTTAGTATGAAATAATTCAAACTCACTCACAGTGAAATAAAGTTCAAATAGACCAACTCCTTCCTTCGGGGAGAGGTCTCATCCACTAGTGGATTG
>JAGDQP010011129.1:0-53834 GCA_022664845.1 Lepisma saccharinum
GTGTTACGGTCCCGTCTGGTCTCTTAACTGCAATTATCTGCTTTTTTCCTATCATGAGCTGCTGTTTTGTTTCCTTTAGTCTCTTGTTTTCCTCGATTGTATTTCTTACAAGATTTACGATATATCTTCGTACTTCCTATCTTATTTTCTTCCTTACGGCTTGATTTAGTTCTATGTATTCAATCTCTTTTATATAATTTTCCTCTTCTTTCATTTCCCTTCTTTTCTTCATCAAGAGTTTAGTTTCTTCTGAGATTTTGCTCTCTCTTTTTCTTTCTGATGCCTGCTATATTCTTGGCTGTCTCTCTTATTATCTCGGTCAAGTATTTTGTTTCTAGTATTGGTGTCTTCTTCATCCTCTAACTCTTCCAAGACGCTGAATATGTTGCTTAGTTTCATCTCGAATGTCTTTCTGTTTTTCCGTAGGTTTTCCGGATCTAAAAGTGGAGATTTTCCTCTGATAAGCTTCTTTCTCTCAAGTCTAGTATTTAGTTTCAGCTTACATCTCACCATCCCATGATCATTCGAGATTTTGAAACTATTCAGAACAGACACGTTCTTTGCTATAAGAGTAGTTAGGGATGAGCATTGAAAGTGGCGATGGAAGAAAAGAACGTCGCATTGAATTCATTTCAATTGAACTAAATATGCACATAAGTAATATTTGAGATAGTATGCCTATGGATACATATATTCGAGACGCGTGATAGTAAGACTGCATGTCAAAAGCCCAAAACCTCTCTAGACTGGAAACTTTAAGGTATTTGCAAATAGAATAATTTATCGGTCGTTTTATAGGCATTGCAAGAAATATTCTGGCGTTAAATATTTTGACGCAATCTCTTGTTTGTAGCTCTGTTTCAGAATAAATCACTTTTTTTTAAACAGAAAGAAGCATTTTTTAAAAAAAATGAAAGGCGCATACTGTTCTTGTCAGACTGCATGAGGCCAGAGAAAGCTATGCTTTCAATATAATTAAAATTATAGTTTTTAGGCTGATTTGTACTAAAATTTCCTTCTGCAAAATGTCCATATGTACTTTGTCTTAATGGACACAAGACACACAATAATAGTACACTATAGTACTCTAGTTAATTATAAAACCGCACTTAAACTCAGTTTTTTACGTACACAAAGTCGATCAATAGAAATATGACGCACATTTTGAAGTTCTGAAATACTGTGTATTGTTGAGATTTCCATCGTATGGTCTCGTACGAGTAAACGCGCTTGTTATATAATTCGTTTTTCTGAGCTCATCTTTATGAGATCTAAGCGCGTCGAAAGTCTAATATAGATGCATCCATTCTTCCGGGTAAACCTATGAAGTCTGTTAAACTCTGTATTATTGAAACTTTAATTTTCTGGCCATTAGTGGCTTCAAGCTTCAAGTTCTTTGCTATTATTACATTTTGTCACACCAGACAAATGCCGGGATGGCACTTTCAACATTGGCCCTGGCCAATACCTTCCCCTCCCCAATCCCGGACTGATTCTTAGATGCCTAAAGACCATAAATAAAATTCAAGTAGCAACCCGGGTTTGCCTGGTGGAACTGGGGGTAAACCCTCGAGATCCCTGTGTCAGGATGTCAGCATGAGAGGGATTCAAGCCTATGCCACTTTCTGAGAATCTATGGTAAATGTGCTATTCCGATATCTGCCTAGTGGTATTGAACGATAAAATATTATTAATGATCTCGTGTTTGAGCAGCAGTTACCATTGTATAAGACCATGAGTATCAACATTTTCTTAAATTTTAATACATTTTCTTTTTTAATCTCTATCTCTATCTCTTTTCATTTTCACCAAATATCCCATTCAAATACCTCACAGCTTTGCATACCATATATGTAAAATCTTGTCAGTCCTGAATAAACAAATATTTCGTTGCCTATTTGGAGATAGGAGTTTATATTAGTATGTAAAGCAATTAAATTCTTAGAGCCATAAAGTAGGTAAACATTCGTAGGTCAAAAAAAAAAAAAAAATATTGAACGAACTTTGATTTTGCGAACTTCTACTGAATGATTTTGTAGACTCGTCTGGTGTAGGAATTAAATCCAAACCTCCGGGAAACACGCTCCGGCGCTCAATAACGATCCAGGGACTGAGACGCTCAGCGACATGGCAACACCGAGGCGCGCCTGCAAACGACCTTGGTGTCGATTCGGCAGAGCTGGAGGCCTCCGTCGCAGAGGAGGGTGTATAAATAAACATGGCTGCCGCAAATTTTGCAGACCACCACAAGCAGAAATTCACCTGGCACTGGCAAGGATGTCTGTGTTAGCACTGTGGGCGGAGTCAGGACAAGATTAGGTGAACAACCTTTTTACTCTCACATGTGCAATTACTCAATCCCAACTTTGTGGATTACCTATCTATTATACGGCAACATTGCTGTACATATTTAGAAAGTAGCAAATGATATAATCTTTGCTTACGGCTATTTATAGAAGGTATTGACCTGAAAGAGTTGATGCTAGGTTATATTGTGAGGTAGGAGAAAAAGAAACCACGAAATCTTCGTGGCCACAAATTGAATGTACATTGAAATTCTACTTACGTGACACTGAGAATTGTTTCTTCTGTCGCATTTGCTAGGCTAATCAACTTTTTATATGTGAGTTCTGTACTTATGCTTTTATATTTCAGGGAGATCTATGTGATACATGTACAGTATTTTGTAGATAGTTTTCGTATCGGATATCCCTCCTCTTCTCACAAACAGATGCAGAGAGTTCGTTTGTTCCGATTTTTTAAAATCCGAACTTATTTATGGCCTTTACCGCATCAGGCTCATACCGGGATGGGGTAGGGAAGGGATGCAGGAAGGAGTCGATCAGAGCATAAGTTGAAGGTACCATCCCGCCATTTGCCTGGTGTCAGAACAGACAGCCCCTAGGATATTTTCTGCGTGACCACTTCATAGTGGACACGTTGATTAAAAAAAAATGTTACTACGTAGAATGGTGTTGTAACGTAATGTGTGTTTATTGTTGAAGATTTGGAAACCATTGATTCGTCGTCCTAGCAGTTTCGGTGACCATATTTCTTCAGTTAAAATTCGGGACCAAAATCAAATGGACTCTACTGCTTGTTTGCGAGCGGTTTGAAATTCATCCCAAGATAAATTTCTTATTCAGGACATAAATTTAATTTAAAAGTTGCGTTTTATAAAAATTATCTCCACTTCGAAAAAAAAAAAAAAAAAAAAAAAAAAAGCACGAACTTTAGAACTTTAAAATCACCAAATACAAATTGAAAAATTCTCATGTGTTTTACAAGGCACGTTCTAAGCCGGAATAGTTGGCTCAAGTCTTTGAATACTATTTTTTTGTTTTAAATTACAGTAAATCAACCGTTTCCTACATATTTGCTAAATTCCAAAACAATTTTAACTTTTGTCTCTATTTTTGTGAATATTGGGTTTAAATAAAACAAACAGTAATTTTTCTATAATTTCCGTTAAAATGATTCAAAATATATAGGTAAAAATCATTTTTATAGAAATAAAATGTTAATTTAAAATAAAATGTGAAATAACTTTTAAATAAGAATCTGTAGAAGTTTTCATAAACGTCTAAAAGTTAAATCTACTGTAGTGATCGAACTGATGCTTTTCATCAATCATACTTCTGTGAAGGAGACAGTTTACTTGTAACTACTTTATCTTTTACTTTCTCATACATCGCTTTGCAAAATTCGGAATTTATCATTTCAATAATTAAAGTAACTTTCACGCATTCTATAGAATGCCTGAAAGTTACTTTTTCAGTGATATTTCCTCTGATCCCCAGAAGTTAAAAAAAAAAAAAAAAAACACTCAGACCGATAAGTCCTGAGCCTGCCCCAACGCCATCTATCCACGCGTGGTGGAACTGCGTCCACCTGAGTGACGGCAGTGTGGTCAACCCTGCGCGCCACATAGCCACGAACAGTCGTATTAGGGGCTTACCAGACCTAGTGGCCGTCACGTCTTTATTCACGTGACTCCCCAGTTTTCCTCACGACGCTGGATGGACGCCGAAAAGTGGGACTCCAGCCGGGCATTGAACCCGGGACCACGCGGACATCCAACGCTCTAACCACTAGACGTAAATCCCCTCCCCCAGAAGTTATTAATTATTGAAAATGGCCTCTCTGCGGAAGCACTTATGCAAGGAGGTTACTGCACGAATAAAAATATATTCTTTAAGTTTGACACGGACGCTCAGGTGCAATACAGTGAAACAAATGTAAAAATTACTTCAAATGTCCGTTTCGAATTAAATTATATCCCCCCTTTTTTATGAAATTTGTGTATTTTTATATAGTTTCGGGACACCGGGGCACAGTCCTAAAATTCGAGATTGTTCCGAATAATTCGGGACGTATGGTCACCGTACCTAGCAGTACATCTAAAATTCGTTGTTTCCCTGCACCTTCTATTTACGGTGTAAACTTTACCACTCTTGCAAATTCACATTTACCTTCACTACAGTACGATTAATTTTGAAACCAAGACTACCATGTCCTTGCTACTAAATTCATCTGACGCTTTTTTTTTTTTTGTTCTTTAGATCCTTCTTATGGCTGGTTGAGTAAGTTATTTTTTCATTTTAATTAGTAATTCGCTAATTAGTAATATTATTTTCCGTCTACCTGTATATTACAGTCCGTTACCCAAAGCGCGAGGCCCCCTAAGAGCAGTACTGCCTGGTGTGACTAAAAAAAAACTGAGAAAACCCAGGACCTCCCGAATACGAATCCAACGGACTACCAACTGAGCTAGGGCCGCTTGGCTCGTTACTTCCAATTGCAACCTACTTACACATTTATACATATATTTTGACTTCAGTTTTCTCTAGTTTCGCTGTCTTACAATAAGCCCGGAGAGGCGTGACCCATCTTTCTTCTTGTCCTAACAAGAAGACCCTCAATGAAATAATATCGACACCCACTCTGAAATTTTGCTAGGAGGATCCACGTCCTATACAGTGGTAATATACAAAAATTAGATGCCCATGTTAACTGCAAGATACCGAGATAGGAGCTGATCAAAGTGTGCAAAATGTGTATTTCTATTACAGACTTTTCTTTAGTTCACAATGTTTCGTGGTGTCTTCAAATTCTGGAACGTTTATTTAACTCATTTCTCAACGTCATACAATGAGAAATGTTGCACAGCGACGTAAGTCGGGTGACAATACATTTCCATTACTTCTTTCATATTTCTATATCTTAAAAGTATATATATATATATATATATATATATATATATATATGGACTACTTTATCTTAAATACTAGCCTGCAACGAAGTGACGTTTGGCTGGTTGCAGAACACTTTCGGATTTGGGTCGCAAGACATTAGCTTGGGAAAAGTATCAAAACATCGAAATATCTAGAAAAAAGTAATAAACTTTTTAAAGACATACTTTTATTAAACAATGAATAAATAATTTTGTTTATTCATGACTAAAAAAAGCATGTGACTGTATAGGAGAGCGCACTTCATGCTTTTTTCTTTAGTCATAGTCTAATAGTCTACATAACCAAATTATTTTTTTTACTTTTTAGAACGAATTGTTTAAGAAAAGTTTTTTATTATTTGTTTATAATTCAATCAACAGAAGTAACTTTACTTTCATCCTGGATTGAAACATTGCCGAGTTGTAGCATCACCTCCCACACCGCAGATATCCTCGCCAGGGACATATATAGGATGTCTGGAGTCCCCGAAATTAAAAAATTTTCAGCAAAATTGTTTGAATTTTACAAGAATATTAATTGCGGGTCATCCAGACTCCTTAAATACGTCCCTGACGAAGAGGTCTGCGATGTGGGAGATGACGCTACAACTCGGCAGTGTTTCATTCCAGGACTAAAGTGAAGCAGAAGTGACTTATGTTGATTGAATCGTAAGAAAAAAAAAACCCACCTCACTTTGTACACTTTAATCAATATTACAGCTCCTATCTCGATACTTTACAGCTTTTTTTTTATTTTCCCTCTCTATAGGACGTAGATCCTCCTAGCAAAATTTGATGGTAGGAGGTTTCATTGACGGGTTCCTTGTTAGGACACAGTAGAAATTGTGAGAATGTAGCCAAGCATGCTCGTACTCTAGTAAAAATGCTTCCATTTTGTATAGAGTTTACGTGGTAGGCAAAGTTGGTTTCAAATTTGAAATCAGAGCAATAAATAGGTGTTAGAACACATTTATCCAAAAAGTTAAAATCGAGTAGACAAGTCTTATTTTGAATAATTTAAAATGCCAATATATTAAAAAAGAAACTATGCTTAGGACACCAAGTGTTCATGCAAATTTTGCAGGTTGTGCTTATTTAACTTAGAACACAGGCACATTATTTAGGATTCAAGTTCAAAGCTCTTAAAGATCGTACGTATTATTCAGGTGTTGCTGGGCGGGAGTAGATAACAATTCGCGTAACACACCGCCTTTGTAAGAAGTGAAGAGCCACGTGTTAGATCTCTGCCCATACCAAGACCCTAAGGAAGTTTTTTTAGATATTTTTTTGTTAGATTTTTTGCTTCATTTTTTTGTGCTCCGTTCCTCTTCAGTCATTCCTGGTGTCATGCGTACGAGACTCTCCCCTTGACTCTTAACGCATTATAATAGATTATGTTCTTTCCGCGGCATGGTTAGAGGCGGCACTTGTTTTGATTCGTTATTGCTGGCACGTACGACTATTAGCTTTAATTTTATTCCCCTAAATTCTAATACTTACAATGTAGAGTTCATACACTAATTAGCGTACTTCTAGATGACAGTATGTTATGAGTAGGGCTAGGATTTTGATGAAATTGCATTTATTTTCTGGTAAATCAAACGCATAACATTTAGTATGTATTTCATGTCGTACTGAAACTTTTAAGCTCTGTTTGTTTTTGCATATTTTTATGTATATATATATATATATATTGCATTTTTGCCTTTATGTCGTCATTTTTTGGAATTATAAGCTATTTTTTGGTCATTTTTGATAATTTTCTTCGTTCCTAAGCAGTTGTTGTACGCTACTTGTTTAAGAGCCTTGATTTGTACATGGAGCATTAACGAGAAACAATTAACATGAGTAAAGAATCATATTCTTCTATTTTTATCTACTTCCCGAAATAAAATTTCAGCTTAAAATTAAAACAGCTATTGCTATTTTATCTTACTAAGTAAAAACTATTAAAGTTAATACTGTTACTTTTACTGCTATAGTCTGACAATTTAGGAGACATGAAGCAATGAATACAAATTTCTTTTATCGTATAGGTTAAATCACGCGTCATGAATTATTTTTATAGTATTTTAGGTGATTTTTAAATCATTGTTTGGCAATTTTTAGGTCATAAATGCATCTTTTTAAGGACATTTTCAGCAATTTATAGGTCATCAAATTCCTAGCCCTAGTTATGAGTTTGGATTTTGGCATATACGCATTCGGCGGTAATACAGTGATGCTTAACTATCGGGCAGCGATCCGGTGCTTCCTATTTTAAGCAAATATTCCTTTTCAAAGTATTTAAAATACTGACCCCATTTATTACAGAATAATAGAATGTACAAATTTTCTTACTTTGAATTTGTAAATACCATTGAAACAACAGGCTGTAAAGCTGTAACGATTGCGGAGTGTGAAGGAAATCATTGACTTTTCTGACCGTATCATGGTTGTTAGAAACACTCAAATTTCGCTCCGCGAAGAGAATAGAAATAAATATCCTAGGATACGTGCTTGGTAGTTTGTGCTGGGAGCAAACTTAGGGGATTTTAACCCGCAGGACACTTTTGGATTTAATAATTGCGTCAAAGCACCTAAATCAACACAGTTTGTTGTGTATTTTCTTAACACAAAAATGTGGAGGTCGTCCTGGGACATCTTTTAGATTGACAAAGCCTCTTTTGCTGTGCAGAGTGCAGACTAATTAGCCTATTCTGATTAAAACTGTCGTGATTTTGTATGTTGATCGATCAATATAACTTACTATAGAATGACTATTTGTAATTTCTTCTTACACATATCATCTAAAAAATCGTTTATTTGTTGAAATGAAACCGGTTACGTCTGAGGGATGACGCCCCTCGGCGATCGCTCTTAAGGAGCCAGCAATGGAATAGGTAATGGTCAGGAACTTAGTTAAGGTATCCAGACAGTCATCTGCTGAAACAAGGAATCTGGGATAATTCTCAGTCAGGATGGCCTGAAGCAGTCTTTCCGCGATGTTAACTACTAGCCCAAGGGTTCGGTAAAGTCTATTTCTATGTTCCTTAGTACACACATTCCTAGTTTTATCAACTTTGTGTATAATTTGTCATTTCCCCAACTTTCCAAATATTATTAGACATTTATTTGTTGGCCTTGTATAGGCTTATTGCTAAACATTTAATTAACAAGCAGTTTCGTAGTTCTTGAATTTCAAGTGCGACATTTTCCAAAATAATTAAATTAAATATCCTTGAATATCTGTGAACTCTGTTTTTGGCTTAGATGCCAAATAAATTTCAAATCGTTGAGTGTTTCAAATCCACTCTCCCCCGCAGCAGCACAAGATATTAGTTTTAAAGTAATTATTTATTATTTACTTATAATTTTATTTTGGTAATAATTTTATCCACGTTCAGTAACGGTATTCTTACACTTGGATATTATTCGCTCTCGGAATAAACTTCTGCGGTCGTCCATGAGTAAGTATTTCACAAGAGAACACCTGAGTTGAAGTTCTATAACTCAGTGAATCAATAGACACAATATGTATGCTTTTACTCACAGTGGCGGATAAAGAATTTTGGTAAGGAGAGGGCGCAGGTGAAATAGACTAAGGACATTCTCGATATTTTTAAGAATTTAGCATATTTCCCATCGTGTTGTCAAGGTTTATCATGGAATATTACATTGAACGAGTTGGTGCAGAATACTGCTTAACATAATTCTGTGAACAACATTGGAGGGTATCGAATGTATAATGGACATTAAATACGAAAACGACTCAAAGATTGGGAGTTACACAAAGAGGAATGGAGAGATGCATGTTATGAATAACTAGAAGGGTCAGGAAGACAAATTAATGAATTAGATCCCAAACAATGGAAAAGGATTTGCGTAACAAGTGTTATGCATTGAATTCCTCGAGAGAGAAAAAAACTACTTAGACGGCGACTTAATTCAAGATGGGTAGCTAGCAAGAAATCAAGCGTTTTTCAGGAGCTACATAGATATAGACAGCAGCTTGAGAGACCTTCCGGCATGCCTCCCAAGCTGCTGCTCGTGTTGAAAATGCCTGGACATTTTATATAATATATTAGAAAATATTGACCTGAGTCCATTAACTGTTTACTTGTACTAGGAACTAGTGAACACACTGAAATCAAACTACAATTTTAGTGCACAATATACCCCAAGAATAGTTCACAATACGTCCCAGTTTTTCAAGTTCTTACTGATTAACATACGAACCTTTCGTGAAATTAATACGAAAATATGAACTACACTACTTTTTAGTGCATATGAACTTCTAGTGTACTGACAACCAATTTATACACAAACGGTTCATTTAATGTGAACTTAAAGTGAAGTGGTAGTGGCAAATACACTAAGAGTGAGCTGCTAGATAAAGTGAACTTTGGTTAATATGAACTCAAAGTGTATATTATGTTCACCATATATCACAAAGTACACACTGAACATACAAGGGGCTATTTTTTTTAGTAAGTTAACAAAAAGTTCAAATTTTTAAGTTCAGTTTTGGTGAAGTATTTCTTGCTTTTTGTGCCTTGAGGTTTTCAGTGTATAACGCATTGGCAAGTTGTGTACATTTCGGTCTTTTTCTGTGAATCAGACAAGTAAATCTATCGATGCTTCAAAGTGCTTTTCGATCAAATTTGAGAGAGGAGTGGGCACTTCAGGGAACCACCAAAAAACATTATTAAAAGTGCTTTCGTCCATAAAGACGGGCGCAGTGTCCAAAAGTTTCATTTCATAAAAATGAGTAGGCCTACTTATGGTGTGATGTAAGTCGGAAAGCACATGTTCATTTCTAAAATGCTTGAAATAATGGAAAATAAATACACATGAATGGATACCAGATCAGTCTTTTAGAGGGTATGTTTGTCATGGCTGCCATCCTGAAGTCGGCCATCTTGAATGTTGCTAAGTTATTTTTTTAAAAAAAATAGGAAGGGGGTCATGTAACATATCAGTCTGGGCTAGAATTTTACCAGAAATACATTGAAGTCAGTTTTGCCGGAAATGTATTTTTGAGAGAGTTAATGAGATGTAGCATTAGTATGCGTATTTGGTTGAAATATCTGGAAATACTCTTCGTCTTGAAATAGTGCAAGAAATGAAGGCCAAATGACAAAGTAAGTAAGTAATGGTGACCACCTACCCAGCTCTCATTACTTGTGGAATTATATTTTCATTTCTTACACTGTTTCAAGAACAAAATATTTATAGATATTTCAATCAAGTACACATATTAATGTCACATTTATGGCCCAGATTCATATGTTACGTGACCACCTTCTTTTAAAAAATCGAGCAACATTCAAGATGGCGGCAATGACAAACATACTCTCTAAAAGATAGTGCATTGACGTGGTATCCATTCATGTGTATTTGAATCCCATTATTTCAAGCATTTTAGAAATGAACATGTGTTTTCCGACTTACATCATACTATAATTAGGCCTACTCATTCTTGTGAATGAAACTTTTGGCCACTGCGCCCCTCTTTGTGGACGAAAGCACTTTTAATCATATTTCCTGATGTGCCCTACTGCTGTATCAAGTTTGGTCGAAATAGCAGTTTGAAGCATCGATAAGTTTACTGGTGAGTGTACACACTGTGCTTTCTTTTCAATGATCAAAAGGCATTTTGTTACGCCAAATCTATCATTCAGTTAGTAGAATTCTAACTTAGGTCCGAGAAACCATCCCATTCTTTCTTATACGAAAAAGCGTCGATCAAGTCATTGAAATAGTTTCAAGTCCCAATTCCCACTACTTTTTAAAATTGTATTTCATGAGATAAATATTGTCAAATTAGCAAATACATGGATTGCGAAAGACAATGGATAAAAATTTAATTTGGTGTAGTTGCTGAGATCTTCATTCCCGTTCTTCCTCGGTAACTGCAATGGCGTAGAAAGAAAAAATGTAGATGCTTCCTTGTTTCCATGGCAACTGGAAAAGCGTCGACGATCTCAGTCGCATTCAGACTAAATCGAAGCGTCTGGAACGTAATGGTTATGGGGAATCAGTTGGCAGATATCTCTTAGAATGCTGTCATAGTAACACAGCACAAGAATATAAAATTTTAGTTCTTCGAGTAACGTGTGTGTACTATATCCCTTAACAACAATACAATTATTTCATTTTTCCCTTTATTAAATGTATGACGTTACTTGTCCCTTTGTATATTAGTTTTTTTTAAAAAAACGTCATTCCATGCCAAATCAGGCAGGTTATGTAACTCATAGATATGAAATTTAGTACACAGATTCTTGGAAGCGTTCTTAGTATAAATCTGAAGTTAGAGGTTTTTAGGCCACCTGTATCCAGGGTTACAAAATTCAAAAATTACATGTTTTGTCATCAAATCTTGCCGGGACCCACACTTTACGGAGACATACCTATTTGATTTTTTTTTTTAATCATGCTTTATGAATTGTAAAGGACAAGATTAGGTGTTTCTTATGTAAAATTCATCTGATAATCTAAATTTGATAACAAAAATATGGTAGAGACAATAGTTTTTTAGATATGGGTTTATGATTGCGAAAAAAAAATATTCTGAAATGGTGTTCATCTTGGAACAAAATACCGTGAATATCTCAAAAGAGAGACCGGATACAGATATGAGACTTGCACCATAGGAAAGAGTAGAAAATTTCCCATAGATTGATGTAATAAAAACACTGAGTTCTTGGACGAGGCCTATCTACAATGCACTTTTTTAGTTTTTACACTATTATAAATAATGGTGTTGACCTTGAAACATGACACCATGAATATATCTGGAGGAACACCATATGGGGATATGGGACTTGCACCATTGGAATTTCCTATAGAGTGACGTAATAAATCAATGGGTTCTAGGTGGAAAGTCTATTTCCGAAGCACTTTTCTGTTTTAAACTCATTATATATAATGGTGTGAACATTGCAACATAACATCATGAATATCTCAGGTGGAACACCAGATGCGGAAATGGGATTTGCTACATTAGAAAGACCATAGAATTTGCTATAGATTGTCGTAATAAAAGAGTGCGATCTCTGTGGGAACTCTATCTGCAAAGCGTTTTATTTTTGTTTTAACGTAGGTATTAGATAATTAAATATTCGCAGTTTGGCCGGTTGTAGATGGTAAACGGTTAGTCGGACAAACATGAAAATTTATGTAAATGTGGTTAACTACACGTGGAAGACATATTGAATAAACAATTCCAATTAAAACCTTTCAATGTGTGTTTACGCTTTATCGACACTTTCCTTAACACCTTATAATCATATAATACATTTTACAAATTATGTACAGTATGCTTGTGTCTGTAACAAACGTATTTCAGGCTACAAAATATACTCCAAATGTCGTCCATCTATGTCCAGAACAGTTTGAAAGGATACTGGGGATGTTGTGGTTTAGTGGTAGAGTTCTATCTCTGATTGGTAGCGCTCTTTTTTCAATCCCCGCTTGTGTCACTTGGGAGTATGTGGTGGACAAACTCAGGGTACGTTTTGTTTTATCAGTCTTTCCTCTCACTTTCTTCATTCGATTAACTCTCCCATCATCATCTATTTGCTCTGAGCCGAAGTTGCGTAAACTACCTACATAAAATTTAAGTTCAAACTCAAGCATTGAACAGTGTACAGCAGTACATTACTCACGATTCCCATTCGTGTGTTAGATACTACTATTGTTAGGAAGCCATAGTGCTGTTACCGCCCATAAATTTAATTTTATCTTTATCTTTAACTATTATGTTCATCTTTCGATGGTAACTTGCTTGGATGTTCACTTGATAAAGTTTGTTCTTCGAATACTCCCATAACTAGAAAAATCTTAGGTTGAGATCAGGCTGGCCAAGCATTTGGAAACGAGTTCCTAGTGACTGGATTTGCACCTCGTGCTTTTCTGAGAGACTGTTTCACTTGACGATCGGTGTGTAGTGTAATCCTGCATGAAAGCAGTTGTGTCAATATTATCTGTCCTGCAATGTGGGGATAACATGCTGGCGAAACAAATAGTATATCATTTTCAAAATGCTTGGCCGATTTCCCAATCTCAACCTGAGATATTTCTAGTTTATGGGGGTATTCAAAGATCAAGTTTTATCAAGTGAACATCCAAACAAGTGACGATCGAAAGATGAGCATAACAACAATGGTATCTAACACACGAGTGGAACCTCTTAGCGAAGTACTGCTTCACACTGTTCTGTGCTTGAATTTTAAATTAAATTTTATGTAGGATGTTTAGGTAACTTCGACTCAGACCAAACGGATGATGATCGGAGAGAGAATCGTATGAAGAAAGTGAGAGGAAAGACTGATGAAACAAAACGCACCCTGAGTTTGTCCACCACATACTCCCATCTTGGATGATGCCACCGCAACCATGTTGTAATCTATCAAATTTAGGTTAACACACTATCAACGCTTCTGTAGAGAATAGCTTGTGCAATCCTTAGATCTCCGATTATTAGGGTAACAAAATCTTCCACTTTCCCGATCCTGACGTCAGCTCCTCCCTATCATGTCAATGATCTAGTTCTGACTTGCTTATCTGTCAATAACCTCCACCTAGCATTATTCTACAACAATCCCTGCCTCGATGGTCTTACCTGTCTCCTCAGCTCATCTCGGAGAGAAATGAACGATTACACAAGTGAGCCACGCTACACCACCATCTTGTTTTGCAATAGTTCATCAAACATCAGCGATAGGTGACCTCAATACATACGTTATCTTGTTTTGCAATCACAACCAACACCAAAGGTCAATCAACTAACAAGTCACACCTCAACTGAACCACGTCTGCTATGACGTCATCACCGACCTTTTCCCGCCAAAATTCACCCACGATCTTGTACAAACAGCGTTAGGTGACCTCAATACACACATCATCTTGCCAACTCACCTACGTGGCTCACCAACCACGCCAACTCAGCACGGTATCCTGTGAGAATTATGCAACCCGCAAATTTGTAACGAGTCCGACCGATTTGTACTTAGCTCACCTTTTTTATCTGATTTTCAGTTCATAAACATCTAAGCAATGTTGCCCTAACTACAATTATTCCGAACCTAATGAATCAAATGCTACCTAATCAATGAACTCCCTCCCGTATCATATGTCAAACGAAAGCTCATTGAGATCACTTTAGGTTCCTGTCTACCAGTTGAGCTTTATTTTATTTATTTTGAATGCTGTATATTTTTTTCATTTTTTAAAAAATAATATTGTTTTTGTTTACATTAATGAATTATGTACCAAAGATTTATTATTTTTTCTTCACTCCAATGTGAAAACAAACAGAATTACGTGAGAATCAATATGACAATTTGACGTAGAATAACAATACGAGAAAAATGCAATGAATAGTCCCAGAAACGTTCATTCTTTTAATCTATTTACATGAGTGGGCGCAACTTCATGTTATATATCTACACAATTTTCTAAATATAAATCTGTTTCATTTTTGAAACTAAACAATTCGTTGTCGTACTAAAGCCGTCGCTTCACTGTGCTCAGTAGATGTACGCGTCACTGTTTAAACATTGAATTTGCTCTGCTTCACTTTAGTTCACTCCACCTTGCTTTTTGGTCTAGTCTCATGATTAGAAAGTTATCCGATGCAAACCAACGGCAAATCATTTTATATTCATATTGTCCAGGATCTGAAAGAACAAAAATTGTTAATAATTTATGCATTGTATTATATACGGATATTACTTGTCATTTAAAATAAACACATTGAATGAAGATAGTAGTAGTTTTGCTTCGTGGCTACTAATGGTAATGCGTAAAATATTCTACTACTTGGTTGCTATTGCTTTTCTTAAACAGCTTAAGCGTGTAGAATTACCACGTATGCATAGTGCATTTGCATTTCCATATGAATGCGAAATTTGTATTGGACAGGAATTCCTTTATTTAGCTTCGTGACTCTTGTTGGTCACGTTGATATGAACGAATTTTCTGTGTAAATAAAGGTAGCTAGACATTCGTTGAGTTTCAGTATTGACAAGGATGATACATTCCCATCATCCTTAGTATTGACTCAAAGCTCGTAAAACGTAAATAAAGCTTATCTGTTCACACATTAAAGAGATGCACACCGATAGAACTGTGAGTGACTTTAGTTAACTGTTCGACTGAAAATTGAAGCAAATTACTCCTATTCTGGAAAAAAGTTAAAGATTGGTATCACTGCAAACCAGCCAGCCTCGACCGCCAGACTGAATGACGTCACGATAGTCCGTCGATTACGTAATGTGACGGGGTTCGTGGGTGCTGATGCATGCAAGCGGGACCGGGGAAAGAAAGTATTCTTGTTTCTGCGACCTCCGTGAGAAATACAGTGTATCTCATACTTTAGGGACTGGTCTGGTAGGGGCGGCAGACACTTTAGAAGTGTACACTACCCGTGCCTCCCCTCTTTCGATAGATCTAACGTGATCTCGTGCATCCGTTCACTCACCCTTCCTCGCAGTAAGAAGGCTAGTCGTGTTCATCTTATTCGAGAACTTCATTCAATTCGCGAGTTTCATACGAATATGTCAATCTTATCAGCAACTTCACCAAACTGTTTGTAAGGAATTTCTTTTCTACCAATTCTAATTCAAACCTCAAGGCATCTCAGCATTCACCTGATTCAACTGAAACAAATCTTTACTGCCTTCAATTTCGTATTGGGGACACACTTATCGCAGGACAAACTTGATTCTGCCAAGCTACTCTGCTCGATATTATCGTTTGTTAAGCGTTTGAATTTTTGATCGATACCCTTGTCTAGTGTTCTAGAAATAAAACAATTTGGAGGGACGCATTAAGGGGATATCGACCATCGCTCAGATTAGGATCATTTTAGGCAAAATTATGTGCATTGTACGTAAATTTCACACCCAGATAGACTTCCCCGAATGAGCTGGACCAACCCGCATCCAACTTCTAGATACGTGCCTGCTATTTTGAATATTGAGTGTTGCCATATGATACTTGATATGCAGTTGGAATATCACGTTACAAGGGACACTCACCAAGTGCCAGAGTCCGGTTTTGATGAAAATTTGTATGTAGGTACTATACATTGCCTACGTAAACCTTCGCAGTCAAAATTATGGCTGCTATGGTCAATAAATAACGACAAGGGGACCCGAGAAAGATTGAACGTAGAGAGGAAGTGAATCAATGGAGTGAGTACAGATGTTAGAACAATGACGGCCGCTATTTTGATGTTTTAGCAATGCTATAATTACACTTTTACCAACATCGCATGTCGTAATCTCCTACAAGGACAAAAGATGTCACAGTTAATGCTGTCAATGCTTGCTGATTTACTGCAAAACCCAAATCTATATATATACATACATACAAGTTCTGTTGAAAGAGTTCTCCAGCTCAATTTCACGTCTCATTTTGTCGCAGAGGATTAGAGTTACGCAAAAACTAACTACATCATTGGCTTTCTTGGAACATTCCAGTACAGACTGATATATCACACGCCCCACTTAGTATGTAAAAATTTTGAAGGGGTCAAGATGGCCGAATTCAAGATGGCGGTCATTGATCTCATACTCTTCATCATAGGTTCGTCTACACTCTACAGCATGGAATATTTGAACCCCGTTGCAGAGGTATCTTATCAGCGTTGCAACGAAGTAAGAGAGAAAACTATGTTGCATCACGTAGGTGTAAATAAAAGAAGGGAACCTGACTTGCTAACCTAACCAAACCGTTGATTTGAAATATATTAATAATCGACTTGAGCATAAAAAAAAAAGGTTTTTTGAAAGAAATAACGAAGAAAAAACTTGACCCCGCTGACTTCCGAACTCGGATCTGCTGCTCCATACGCTGACGTCATAGCCGTGTAGCTACAACAGCTTGTTGCAAACATCGATTGGGAAGGCCCATTTACACTGTTCGTGTGCCGTATCAGTCGCGAGATAGTTGCGCAGGCGCACTCGCCCAACATTATTCCAGACTCTAGATACTCTACTCCAGAATGGAACGCCCAGTATCCATTAATAAACATTTTGTTTCAAAAAAAATAACAGTTTGTAAAAAGAAAAGGCGTTTTCTTTACTCTGTATTCGATCTACTTGCTATCTACGTTTAATCTTTGTCGGATCCCCTTGTCATTATTTGTTGACGATAGGAGCTATATTTTTCCTGTGAAGGTTTACCTAGACGCTGTTTACCTACACACAAATTTTGATCAAAATTGGTTCTGCCATTTGCTGAGTGTCCCTTGTTAGAATTTTTCGTTCAAGTGCAACAGATCATTTCTACTATTGACTCGTCTTGACTTTTCACTGTTAGTTCCTCTAAGCATTGAGCAAGGAACCCGCAGCTCAATTCATGTACAGTTTTAATGTTTATCTACCTGGTAAATTAATTTGTGGATGTTTGAAATAAACTGTAATCATAAAACTAAAGAAATCGTTGGCAATTCGGCTTCCACGAAATTATTTTTAATTCACAATAATAGTCACAAATATGCACATTAAACCACAAACACACAAACGTTATAATATCAAACAGAAGAACACAAAGACCAAAAACCAGACTAATAAGAAATTCGGGCCACGCATTATACGAAGTTACGGGAAAGGGGTTACAGTTCAGACTTTAAGTGGTTTCGCCACTTTCGAAGTACCTCCCTTTTGCTGCCACACACTTCTGTCAACGATATTACCGGTAACGTGAAGTTAAGGTCCAGACATTTCGTGGATGTAGGGTACACGAATGTTTCGATAATGGACTATTGCCGGGTTGCATGAAACACTGTTGATCCATAGGAAAGGTAATCAGGGATTAATCCAAGATCATGTGAATTTACTGTTACACCAACTATATCCTAGATTTAACCAGAGATTTCGTAAATTTACGTAACTGTAGGATTAAACCTCAATCAATAGAACTAAGCTCTCGTACTTGTAAGTTCGAAGCCAGAAAACAAGAAAAAGAAAGCATATACACGTAATTACTGCATGAAATTATTAAATTATACTTTGGCACAACATACTTCAATGAATTCAAATATCAAAAATATATTTGGAATAACATAAATACCTCAAATTAGTACATGTACTATTTCAATTTGCAACGTTATCAGTGTGTATATGGCCATTTACTGTCATGAGGGGCGTGTCGTATTTGGTTAATACGAGCTCCTAATGATATGCTATAATTATACTGGCGAGTGTTCGAATCTCACCGCAAGAAGTTTAATATTCTCTTGAAACGCAATATTAATAATCAATGTTATAGTTTTAATGTACATTTTTAGGTCCCTTGATTTTAAAAAAAGCTTTTAAAAAAGGATTCTTATAATCTCTCTGTCCATCTGTTCGTGTCGGAAAAATAAATCTAAAGAAACACACGATGTAGAGAGAGGGTTGAGGTTTCGTTGGAAAATTCTTGCCTCAAAACCACCGGAACCGCCTTCATTGGTGCTGTGGTTCAGTGTTGCTAACTCATTTTAATTAAGTTATTCAAATTCCTTCCATTCCGTTATATCTATCTGCACCAATAAAATTGTTATAAACATTATTCGACACAATAGAAAATATCCCCGTCCCCTAGCAGCCTAGTTGTCAGCGTTGCCAACCTAGTTTCTATAAAATTCATTTGTTCAGATTACTTCCATTACTTGAGAAGTAGTCAGCACCAAATTTGGTATAAACATTATTAGACACAATAGGAAAATACTGTGGGTGTCCCTCTCAATAAGCATCCCAGTTGTCATTGTACCAACCTATTTTATAAAAATATATTTGCGTATGTGTGTGTGTATCTGAGACACCAGACCTAGAACGCTCATAGGAGCTTTCAATCAATGGCTCGCGAAATTATTTTACCGGGTCATGGCAAAGGTTCTAACTTGATTACTTGACTACATTTTGGATATTTCGACAAACAGTGGTGTTAAACTGCCTTCTACAACAACTAAAATAAGTTATAGCCTACTAATAGCATATGAAACTATAAAATTTTGATTGATACTGTACAAAATAAATACTATAAGAACTGCCTTACTGTTTTTTAATTCTTCTTCCCGCTCCATTATATTTTCCTCTAAGGTCACCACACATTTTTTTCAATGAAGAGAGTAAGTTGAATGTCTTCTTCTGCGTTATCGAGAAAGCCAATCTCTTATATTCTATCTGCTAAGCTTCCTGCAAGGACCCAGAGGAAGTTATGGTTTCATATAAGGTCAGTATTTGATTTCACAAAATGATGGGAAAATATTGGTAGTAAATTTTTTAATAGGCCAAAAAGTAGTCAAGGTTTTGTATATTCCAAAATCAGCGTCTTCCATAGATACAGCGTTAAAATTCTTTGCAGAAGGGTAAATCAGGAGCTAAATAAAGTTTGTCACATAATAAACAATTTTGTTTTATTTCCAATTTACGTATCCTGAAATCAGTAATGTGTAGTGGGCCAGCCAGCTATTCGTAAGAGTTCCGCATTTGGGGTAATAACTAGCGACAGGATCTGCTTTATTTGTTTAATTTTATAATTCAGTTGTATCCATCCAAAAGACCCAAAATATATTCTATTCCTTGTAGGCTGAGCTCTCTTTCTTTTCCCTTCCGTTTCCATTCTTACTAAACTATATCAGCTCCCAACAGGCATGCAATCACAAACACAGAAGAATTTACATAAAACTTTTTAAATTAGAAGGTTCCTACGCTGCTCGCTTTTACCTTGTTCCTCACCGACCAAACTACAGTAGTTAGATGACATCATTAAATTCACAAGGCCTGTCTGAAAAGTATCAAACCATAAGCCAAGAAAATAAGTGTAGATACCTGGTGTGTTTCAATTCCTAATCACATTCGAAATAGGGCCATTCAAATTCCACACAATTAACTCAACGATCCTGACATTGCTGGAAGCATGTCTGGAACGTGTCATTTTCTATTTGACGAAAAATCAGGTCTAACCTAACCCTGCCTTACATAACAAAACCACCTCCCAACTGTTTTTCCGTCAAATAGAAAATGACTTATTATATAAGTTGAACCTAAGTATAGACAGGGGACAAGCCTCTCCTGACCCCCAACGTTTTTCGGAAGATCCTGGATTTAAAAAAAAAATGAGTTTATAAAAATTTCACCGAAAATCCTTCATTTTTGGATTTTTGAAAAATTTGAAAATTTTCAGGTGTTTGAAATTTTCCACGAAAATTCATAGCAGGTGGACATGCAGCCCATTAAGTTATTTTAATACGTTTTTCATAATATTTGTTAATTTTCAAACACTGCATACCTTCCATTCCAACTCAACATACCGGGATACCTGAAACATGAAGATGCCAGTGTAAGTCTTTCTTTTAGAACTACTTTTTACATGTCTGTTTATAATATTTCAATTTTCTCTCTGGTGCTTTGATGGCCCATCCCAATTTTTTATATATGAAAATAGATGTAATGAGCGTACAAAGAAAAAAAAATCATTGCAATCCATGATGGGAATTTTCAGCTATTAACATCTGAAGTTTACAAAATGATGTTTTATTTTTTTCTGGCAACATTTCACTTTTGTAAATTTTCTAACAACTAAGTCAACTTTATATATTGTTCCTGATTGATCATTTCAAGATACGCGTAATCTGAATAAAAAAAAGAATCCTGTTTCTAGCATAAATAGGAATCGAGATATGACGTTTTTCGTTTTTTAAAACAGTGCGAAAATTGCACGTCGCGACTATAACAATGAATTTTTATTTCGTTTTTGATATGCAATAACTTTGGAGCCGCTGATGCTATTCCAATAAAATTTACAGATTTGAAATAAACACTAACAGTTCTATAACAGTACCACATTTCATCGAAATCGGAGATACAGGGTTAGGCCTAACTTTCAAGAAAATTTTGGTTGAACTGACGTGGAATGACCCAGGAATAATGCGAAAAACGTACACATTGCAACAAAGTCAGTATACCAAACTGTGGGCGCAACGGCAAAATTCTTGCGCATGAAAACTAGAGCACTGCACAGGATGGGCGAATCTCGATTTACAGCAACCACATCGTGGCGAGCTCTGGTTATTTTCGACATACATCGGTAATATTTTGAAAATAGCCGAAGAACTTAAAAAAAAAAAAAACATGTCAACTTGCACAGATGCAGGACAAGCGTTGATTGATATACCACTGCAAACTACGATGATTTTGACAATTATTCAAATATTATTACGCAGTCACGAAGAGGTGCGGAATTTTCTATTGCAGTCAATCACGAAAACAGACTATCAGATAACGTTAATACTAAATAAATGCACTGGTAATGATAAATAACTCGTGTAACCGATATTTTCAGAGAATAAGGAATGAGGCAATTTCCTCTATTGTCAGGCATGTGATAACTGGTTAACCTATCTTTATCTTCCCTTTTTCTTTCTTTTTTCATATTTATCATATTTACTAGGGATTTATCGCCAATGGAAAAGTATGGGCATTAATATTATTTTTTTTTAATCACAAAATTTTCTATTTTTTCATTGTATATATCAAATAAGACGCCTGGCGACAACTAAAATACACGTTCGATCATCTGAAAATTGTATTTGTAATATGGATGCAATTTGGCCCAAATGAGCACTAGCCGTTAACCGACTTCAAAAAAACAAGTATTTTCCTCCTTATATATATGCATACCGCCGAGAAACCGGGTCAGGACGGCAAACCGGGACTGTCGACCCAAAAGGCTTCTGCCACTAACTGGCAGGACACACCTTAATTCATCTTGCTAAGGTGTAAGGGAACCGACCGGGGTAGACGATGTCCAATACAAACGTTCACGTCGTGCGGCCTGTTGGTAATCCAGCAACTGCATGGCGAACGAACATGGATGGGCTGCTCACCAACCTGCATTAGCAGACAGCGTGGTGAACCAAATGTCTGCACCCCTCCTTTCTTTACGCATGATGGTACAAGTAAGGGAACAGCCTCGGAGGACCTCATTGCCCGGAGCACGGAATGCAGCTGACAACGGCAGCGGTCAGTTCTGCAGGAAGTCAGAGAGTCAAAATGGACGGGTTTGGGCCGTAGACTGCCAGGACACCAACACGGCAATTCAATCGGACATATATGTGGCGACTCTGAACTCTGTTACTTGCAGGAGAGGACAAATTAGAAGCATTGCAGAATGAACTTAAAGAGGATTAGGTCTAAGTGGAACATCATAGGACTGTCAGAATTATGGAGGAAGATGAACAGTTGGAACTACCGTCAGGCCACACGTTCTACTTCAAAGGAACAGAAAATGGCAAACCGACAGGCGTTGGCTTTATAATTAATAAAGACCTGAAGTCACGGATCACAGAAATCGAAGCAATTTCAGATAGAATCGCACGAGTAGTAATAAACATAATCAAAAGATACAGTGTGGAAATTATACAAGTGTATGCTCCAACATTATAACATCCGGAGGAGGAAATCGAAGACCTATACGAGGAGATACAGAAGATTTTGGATAGTAGCAAATCGCATTATATAATTGTAATGGGAGATTTCAATGCGAAAGTAGGTACTAAGCAGACCAGCGACACGAAGGTGCGAAACTTTGAATTTGGCAAAAGAAACAAGAGAGAAGAGAAGTTAGTGGAATTCTCAGAAGCCAACAGACTGGTCATTTCCAATACATTTTTTAAGAAACCGCCCCAGAGGAAGTGGACATGGAAAGACCCAAATGGGACTAAAAACGAAATAGACTACGTATTAACGAATATCAGGGGAAATTTTGCAAGACGTGTATGTCCTGACAGTTCCAAAATCTCGATGGATCATAGGATGGAAGATGTAATCTGAAACTAAGTACTAGACTTGAGAGAAAGTTGCTTATCAGAGGAAAGCCGCCAGTTTTAAATCTGGAAAACCTAGAAAACTGAAAGACATTCGAGATAGAACTAAGCAACATATTCAACGCCTTGGAAGAGTTAGAGGATGAAGAAGAAATGAAATACTGAGATAATAAGAGAAACAGCCAAGGAAATAGCAGGCATCAAAAAGAATAAAGAGAGGAAAATATAAGAAAAAACTAAACTCTTTGTAAAGACAAGAAGCCAAATGAAAGAAGAGGAAAGTTACATGAAGAGGATCGAGTACATAGAACTAAATAAAACCGTAAGTAAGAAAATAAGAGAGGATCTACGAAGATACAACGAAAAT
Organism: Lepisma saccharinum; assembly: GCA_022664845.1. NCBI lineage: Eukaryota > Metazoa > Arthropoda > Insecta > Zygentoma > Lepismatidae > Lepisma > Lepisma saccharinum. Next base: position 23,404 of record JAGDQP010011129.1, read on the forward strand.
CTTCTTAGAAATACAATCGAGGAAAACAAGAGCCTAAAGAAAACCAAACAGCAGCTCGTGATAGGAAAAAATAAAATAATTGCAGTTAAGAGACCAGACGGAACCGTAATACGAAATAAGGACGAAATTATAAAAATATTTGAAAATTTCTACAGAGAATTGTACTACGAGTACTCTGAAGAAGAACTAGGAGATGAAGATTCAGGAGAAATTGTTGTAAAAGTCCCAGACGTAATGAAAAAAGAAGTGGGTCAAGTACTTCGAGGGATGAAGAACGGAAAATCGCCAGAAGAAGATGGATTCATAGCAGAGATGTTTAAATGGGTAGGTGAAAACATGAAAGAGGAACTTACTTAATTATTCTAGATGTGTCTGAGGAAGAGAAGAAATACCGTCAAGTTCGAAGAGAAAGGGCACAAAGAAACTACAAACCAATTAGTTTACTGTCAGTTCTATACAAATTGTTCACCAAAGTTATTTTGAATCGTATTGAACGAGACTTGTATTTTAACCCGGGAATGGAACAAGGCGGATTTCGTCGTGGACGTAGCACAATGGACCACTTACAAGCATTGAATGAAGTTATGGAAAGGACTTATGAATATGAACTTCCACTATGTTTGGGATTCATAGATTTTGAAAAGGCTTTCGATTCGGTCTCCTTGTCAGCAGCATCACTTGAATATCAAGGCATCTAAAGTGTATATATCAAGTAACTGCGAAACATCTACTCGCCTACTACATATGTCATTAGACTACATCAAGAAAGTGAAAAAATTAAAGTTGGAAAAGGGATAAGGCAATGAGTTTGTTTCTCCAAAACTGTTTTCTGCGGTCCGGATCATCGAAAGTGCCCCGTAATTGGTTCTGGAACACGAATAATAGAGAGAGAGTGTGTGTGTAAAGAGAAAAAAAATAAACATAGAGAGAGAAGAAGAAGAAGAGAAGCAGCGAAGACACGACAATATATCAAGCAAGAGAGGAATAGAGAAAGACCAAGGAAAAACTTGAAAACTACATTATTATTATGCTAAAGAACACACACACACACTGTTTACTCGGTTCTCACCAATGATGCTTCGTAAGTTCTCCAACCCGGAGGTGATGCCGTGTGTGGACGCGTGTTATCTCTGTGGATGTGCACACCCTTGCGATTAAGCAGAACAGTACGTTTCTCCAACAATGCAATCCGTAGGCGTTCAAGCTGCTGACAGTAGACATGTGCATTGATAGTCTGGTTACGTGGCAGTAGCTCAAAATGGATTATCACAACAAAGACTCAGCATCACTTTGCAGGGGTGGAGATCCTGTTTTGGCACAGTTCCGGCCCCCTTCTTAGGTACCCAGTGCCGTTTGCATGTAATGTTATGGTAGAGGACCCACTTTTCATCCCCTGTCACAATCTGCCCAGAAATGGCTTACGTCTATGACGGGTGAGCAGGGTACTGCAGATGTCAACTCGCCGCTGCTTCTGTTGAGGCGTTAACGCATGGGGTATTCATTTTCCGAGTTTCTACACGTGCCCAAAGTCCTGTAAGCGACGATGAACAGTCGAATGGGCGATATGGAGTTTGCTGACCAGTTCTTCAACATATTGTATTGGATTTTCCTCCACCACTGCTCGCAGGGCATCGTTGTCTAGATGCACATTTCTCCCTTCTCATGACTTATCGGTGAGACTGGTGTCCCGAGACCGAAACCTCTTGAACCACCTCTGCACTTTCCCACATCCTCAGTACTCGGACCATATACGACATTGATGTTTTGTGCCGTTACGCTAGCTGGATGTTCTTGGTGAAATTCATAGAGCGTGACATTCAGTACGTAGTCCTCGACACTGCCAGGATCAAACACAAGCCACACTACCAAAACGTGGAGTAGATGTATGTATGACTTCTACATACTGCTGCACAATCAAGTTTCCTATTTGACTCAGCTATGACACGTGCCGTCTACTATTTGCTCGTCAGATGGCGTCATTGCAGCGGTCAGCAAACATACGACATTACTTATGAGATAAGCCGGTCGGGTGGCCGAGCGGTCTGCGGCGGTAGGTCATCGGCTCGAATGTTCCGGGTTCGAGTCCCGGCATGGGTGTGAATTTTAACAGCTAAATGCTAATCGTGACTGGCCGAAGTCCACAGTTACTAGACTGGCCCATATAAAAATCAAGTTTTACTTATGGGATAAGCCATTGCGCAGTTTTGTTTTTTCGAATGAATTGATCGCTTAGTTTGTCGTACATTACTTAGAGGAAGTTCATAGTTAGATATAGTAATCTGTTATCATACATTTACAGTGTAACATCGGGTGTCCCTCAGGGCTCTAACTTGGTACCATTGTTGTTTATAATATTTATAAATGATCTTTTACATTTTGACTCTGAAGCATTGTTACTTGCTGACAATGTAAAGATCCTTAAAGATAAATAAAAATGACCCCTTAGTTTTACAAAACTATTTTAATAGAGCCCTTTAATGGTCTCAGCAGAATTTCATGCCACTGAATCTGGATAAAATCTTTGGAATGAGTATAACTAGGAGAACCAATTCTTCCAACTATCCTTACACAAGAAATAATTAATCAATAAGTATGAAATCTGAAGTAAAAGATCTTGGTGTTCATATTGATTCTAAATTTCATTTTTCAAAACGCCTTGAAGTAAATAATATTGTCTAAGGCACGCAGATATCTAAGTTTATTGAAGAGGGTATCTCGAGAGTTTACCAATGTAACTAACTATCTGTAAAATACTCTTTTGTGTCTTAGTTCGATGTCACCTGGAATATGTAAGTGTTATATGGAACAATATCAGTAAGAAACTGTAATTGACAAAATTGAAGATATCCATACAAATTTCTGAATGGATACGTTGGAAATTTAAATTAATTTTTCGATGTTACACCATAGAACAATTAAGAAAAGAATTAGGTTTTTTTTAAAATTAAAAGATTGCAGAATGGTATCTGATATATAAAAAAATCATTGTGTTACATAGTTCAATTAATATAATTGATTTATCTAAAGTTCCTGACTATAATATAGCCTAAGGAAACATTTCCCCTTTTTACCAACCAAGTACGAATTGTCCCCAGTTGAGAGAAATGCCAAGATTGTGAATAACTTATACATTTTCGGAGACAGTGTATCGACTTTGATTAAAAATTTAAGAATCATATTCGAGGATCCTTAATTAGTAAGAAATTAATTATTATTAATGTTGAAATCAAATGTCATTTGAGATTGAATAATTAAATTAATGTATGAGTCTTCACGCATTTTATGAGATATGTATTAGAAGTTTAATTAAGTATATGGGAAATGTATGAGTGATTTTTTTTCTTTTATATATTATCATTATGTCTTTTTATGTTTCGTATTTCATGTTTTTCTTCTCTTTTTTAGAGGTTTATATCAGTATACTTCTATGTAAACATCATTACATTGGATGTTTTTATTCCATGTTTTATCGGGTGACATGATTTCGATTTTTATTATGTATTGTCTATAAGCCCAAGAAATGAGATTTTATTATTTCAAACTTTTAGGGACCCTTATTCTGGTTCTGCGGGAGGACCTCGTAGAAGTCCGCTACGCAACTGTGTGGAACTGATTCAGATTTGGCACACATCCACTCATACACAACACATACACAGATACTCGTACTCAAAGGAAAGAAAAAGAAAGACAGAAGAGTTTGCCGAACACACTATGAGGTTCATGATGCTTCGAATCTCTTGCCTGAGGACCGGGGCCAGGTTGCATTATTCAACGACATGCGGAGGATAGACCTACTTTCTCTTTCGCTGGTCATTCACCTTCCTCTCCTTAGTACCCCTTCTTTTCCATTTGCTTAACACACTTTCTCTTTCTGTTGATTCACGCCCAGTCGCCCAGGTTCCTGACCTAAAGCGCTACTGATGTTTCTCTTCGCTTTTCCTGGTAAAAAAAAGAGAGAGAAAAAAAAAGCATTTCAAAAATAGCAAATTCACAACAAGCATAACAAGTAGTCCAACACACACAAGTTAAAAAAAAAAAAGAAAGAAAGAAAGGAATCTGCAGTATTTCTCGCTCGTTTCGTCAAAACATGACACCCATGGACATTCCTCCACTAAGACCTCAACTTCCTCTTGGCACCCTTTCAAGCTGACAGCATCCACATCTAGTAGTATCTGCAGATTGGTTACTCTTTGTTTTCTCCGCTCTTCCTCTTGAGATTTTTTTCTTTAATTGCGACCTACAAAATCATCAGAATAGTCTAAAAAGATTTTGAAGCAATGGAAGAATTGCGAATTATCTTTTTCATTCTGTTTTGGTTAGTACTCTAAATGAAAATTTAGAAGTGATGATATATTTTCTAAGTGATAACGTCAGCTATACCGTTTAACTTTATTTTTCTTCTTCTTTTTTTTGGTCAAAACAGTGCCGGTATGTCATACTGGCGTATACCGTCCCATTTCGAGCACTGGTTTTGGTTTGTTATATGCAAACAAAGGAACAGGGTATGTTTGAGGAGTAAATTCGGGATCGAAAGCGAGCTAAGATTTCCTTCCGGGCTTATTTTCTGAGTTTCTCGAAATCATGATACTCTGTAAGAAGAGAATTTACGTAAAATCCAGAACCTGCTTCATTTTTTAAGACTATTTTGGTAATAACTGAAGTAACCGACTGAGCATCTTTATCCTCAGGTAGTGGTGAGACGAAAGTCAATGGTACTGCTGACTGCAGAATGAATGGTGGTATGTGAGGCGTTCGTTCATACGAGTTCCTAGCGACGTGATTCCGAATCTGCCGATCTGTTCTGAGAAAGACATCTGTTGTTCGACATCATCTCTCCGAACTCCATTATTTTTATTCATCACCAAATGACCACCATATTCTAAAGTGGTACGGAAACCGCTAACCAAAGGTGGCTTTATGGTAGGAGTTTGAATTTCAATTTATATATGACTTTCAGGAATCTCAGGCTCAGGACGCTTTATGGTGAAAATACCTGTGATAGAAACCTCCTTGTATAAGCGTGACTTACGAGACTTATGCTCCACCTCTTTAGCAGTACCATATCGAGGTACTCCTCTCCGTCCGTAGTTGAAGTAATGTGACTAATGTCCTTTTTCCGCGCACAAAGGCAGTTCAAGCAAAGCATTGCTTCTTTGTAAAACATGTGCACAGTAGATTTACAAAACGTACAGTATTACAAAACTCTCTTTTTCTGCCCGTCTCTCTCTCTCTTCGTATGTGTGTGGTGTGTTTTTTCGGTTATTTTCTGAAAAACCACCTGCATAGGCAATGATTTTTTCTTCTTCTTAGGAAGTACACATTATAATTGTTCTTCAAAATTTCGAAAAACAGGTTGGCAAAGATTCGAAGGACATTTTGTCTCCTGGGAAAATAGTGATACTCTAACAGACTGTTCGGTTCGATCCAAGTGGCCGACATTTCTGACAGAATTTTCCTCAGTTACACCAGGCATATACCGGGATGGAACCTTCGACACAGGTCCTGGCTGACACCTTCCCGAATCCTTTCCCCTCCCCTATCCCGGCTTGAGCCTTAGATGCGTAAAGGTCATAAATAAAATTCCAAATCTAGCACACTGTTTATAATATTCCTCGTTGTCAGAAATATGAAACGAAGCATAATTTAAAATGAAAGTTGGACATAATAAGATTTGAAAGCACACATGTATAGTTGTTTTTATTCGTAAATATGTCCTTTTCGATCAAAATTGTAGATCCTTGTTACATTAATTCTACATATTTTAAGATGACTTACTTCTTTGAGCATAACATATGGAACAACAGCCACGTTGAATTTTCAGTTTGCCTATTATTAATTTCACTGGGTTACTTCTTCAAAATGTATTTCAAAGAAAAATTTTAAGTGTGTCATTCTGACTTCTATCTCGAAATACCGATCCAACTCACTCACTGTGTTGATAATCCTTACAACTTTTTATCACATGCGTTATTTCTTACTTATTTTTAGGCATTTTTCTTGCTGATTCTACCACTTTGTCTACATTCTTCCATACATCGAACCAACTCGCACCAAACTTTGCATGGCGGGGAAGACTGACTGTTTCCATTTATTTAATTTTTAAATCTCGGGGCTGTTTTGACCCTATAGGTATCATTGACCTAAGGCCATAGGTATCATCTCTCTTCTTCCATAATAGCATGAGCAAAATGTGAGTGAGTCTTTTGGCAGCGAAATCCACACGGACATCAGCATGAGACGTCGGCTGTGACCGGATGTTGCACGAAAGCCAACGTTCTGCTAACCACGGTAGGCCAACGTCGAACCGCCAAATCTCCAGTTTCCACCCATCAAAACAACACCTTTTTAAGTTATCTAAGATAAAGCATTGACACTTTTAACGGAGGGCTACTGACGATGGATGCTGTGTATTGGTATACACATTTAGTTGGATTCTGTCCATTGCCTTCATGATTATATAATTAGTTCGTAAATTTTCCAATTATGCTATAATATGTTACTATTCCTTTTATGGTACGAAGACTGTGTCTGAAGTAAAGACATGCGTATAAGTTGATTCGATACGGGGATAGCTGATTGGATCTTGTGTCTGAGCTATGAAAGTTGTTTCGATGATTTTTCTCTACAATCCCGTTGTCACGTGATTGGCAACATTGATCATAGATGGCAGTGCGGTAAGGTGGCATTACTTTCGAGGTTATACACTACGTTGGGAAATGAGCGGGGCTAGCAGTCGGGCCACCTGCTCCACGTTGCGGTAATGCCGTCCAGTTGAACATCCGCTCTGAGCGAACAATGGTCCATTTGTAATAACCCGCCACGTCAACAGTAAATATATACATTAGATCGACGTCTTTTTGCCGCTAAAATGCCGACTTCACATCAGCTACCACAAATCCAGACGTCGACCACCAGCATGTTCATGGGGAAATGTACCTCAACCTTCACTTCCAGTATTATTTTGTACAGGGATATATTTACACATTACTTTCTTTAATTTCCATATTCGATCACCACTATCAGTGTAGCCTACGTAATCAGAAAGATTTTAAGTACATCCCCCAAACATGTCATTGTTGTTTGAGCGTGATACTCTTACTACTCCAGTATTATCTCCTAGCTTTACCTATGTTCCTCGTTTATAGTGTTTTACAGACTTAAAAGTGTGTTTATTTGGCAGAATGGGTATTTTGAGCTTCACTTAAGTATGCGATGCGTATTAGGTTTCTATCTTGTTTCACAAACTTGGAAATATTGATTGTATGGATGACAACAGTAGAAAAAAAAGTTAAATTTTGTGAAGTACCGAGTTGTCAATGTCTGGCGACGATAGTCTAGTCTGTCACGACTAAAGTTTAGCTTCCACACTTCAGTCTGGGTTTGGTGTGAGATCATGACAGAAGCAGTGTTTGTGCCAGCTATTGGGCTATCCAGTCTAACAGGATATAGCGAAAACGATATTGGATACGCGAGTTATTTAAAAGGGGTAACCAATATACAGAGAACTTATTGAGGGAACTTAAATTGGAGGATGGTATTGGGTTCATGAGCATAAATTGGAGAGATAAGCAAGCGTAATACACAGGGTCGGATCCAAGATTATCTAAGGAGGGGTTCATGAACCTTGCGTAGAGTTTTTGCTGTAGTGGACTTTAATTACCAGTAGGACCTATACGTACTTTCAGAGTAAGGGAGTAAATTAAAAAGAACAAGTACGGTACCTTTTATTTTGAGGAATGAATGTGAACTTCCACCAATATCCACTATGAACACAAAAGACTAAGCACGGAAGTAGTATATAAACAAAGTCACACCCTGTCTTCTAGGCAGGAAGGCTGATTTCTTTGCGAATCATACAGGTTAACGCGCTCGCTTTCTGTGTGCGTGGTCACGGTTTCATTTCTGTCTAGGTGTCTTGAATGGAGTGGTTTGGAGCATACTTCACCAAAAACTGTAAGTCCCGTCCTTAGATCACCAGCTAGTGTAGAATGTCAATAACAATTCAATCAATCAAGACGAGCATCAAAATGTTGCTACATACCGGCAGTGTGCGAATTAACGGGGAGGATGTCCGGGATTTCCCCCTCTGGCAAATAAGTTTCCCACCCGGACAAATTTATTTTTCGTCCCTGACACGGATAAATTTCTTCCCCCTAGAAGAGGTTTCGATCAAGATTAGATTGAAAATCGGAACGTTTTTATTTGGCAGAAGTTGAAACGATTTTCATGGAAGTGACAAAGGTATATGAACTTTTACTACCAGCTAAGAAGCCTATTTGGAAGCCATTTCTTTTGTGATGTTTATGAAGTAGCTTAATGTGAATGGTTTAGTATGATTGATTTGATTTATCTTGCTATTGGAAAATGGGGACTCTCTTTTTCCCTCTCTCTCTCTACACTGGGCTGAATATTGATCGTGGGATCCCGGACTCGATTCCCGGATCTCACAAGAGATTTTTTTTTTTTAAAGCGAAAGGGTCTGGAACGGTGCCCACCCAGCATCGTGATGCAATTGGGGAGCTGCTGTGAATAAAAGACAGTGGCGATAAGAGTTGACAGGTTCGGATCTCCTCTCCCAACACTTCTGGTCAGCGTGCGAGCAGTAGACCAACTCCTCCCTTAGGGAGAGGCCTCATCCAGTAGTGGATTGAATATGACTGTGAATTATTTATATATATATATATTGCCTGTTGAAGTCCGTGAGTTATGTTTTGTCCCCCCCTGGCTAAAATATTTAATTCGCACACTTACCTGTGTTAGAATGCTCTATGAAATTACATTTTTTTTTTTAAAGTAGTGTTATAAAACTAATTTAACAGAGGTGTTTTTTTTCTGTTGATATATAGACTGTGATACTGAGTAAAACTTTGATCTGCTGCAAAAACTTGTTTTTTTTAACACGAATTTTAGTAGTATGATTCTGAACATGAAAGTGGATGCCATGTGCACCAGTTGAAGCCCTCCCCTCTCTTCCTAGATCCAGTTCTGGTAATATACAATTTGGTTTAAGAAAATTAGCAAGTTTAAAGCAATAAAAGGGTCTATTTGCACGTAATGTATTTTTGTAATGAGGAAATCTAAGCCGAGTCGTTGTACGTGTATTGTTGAGTAATGGTTCAAAAACTCTCACAGGATGTAATAAGGTTCAGTATTACATATGAAGGCTGACCCAATATATGGATTAGTTTTGATTACCTATGAACCCATCCAATATTTATATGAAAGAATATACCATATATACTGGACTCTCTCAACCCGTCTGGTCAGCATGGAAGAAGTAGACTAATCTCCTCCCTCCGGGGAGAGGTCTCATTCATAGTGGATCAAATATAGCTGATTTATTATTTTTATTTTTATATATACTTGACAGGGCGAATAGTTTTATTTTACGAAAGCAACAGTTGAAAGTAAAAAGTGGAATGATATAATTACTTCAAGAAATTTCGTCCCCTTGAAATCTTGTGCTTCCTTTGATTTCCATATAACATACGAGTTGATACCATCCAACATACAGTCCGAAAAAATTAAGTGAGGAGTGGCGCCACGGGTAAAAGTGACTCATGAGATTAAAATCTGAAAATAAATAAATAAAATAAAATCACTGTATGCAACCTAGTTCATATCTTGTGCAGCCCTGACTGTCACTCAAGGTCAAATTAGAAGGTACTGAGAAGTGGAGCTTCTCACGATTACCAATTTAAGAGTTGCCAACTTTTGTTTATGCTCTGGGTCAATTTTACCCACGCGCCAGTCCTCTCGGGTTAAATGGGCCATGTGGGGGATAATTCTCGGCGAGCACATTTCTGAGAATAGAATGAACTGTGAGTGGTACGCGTACATTTTTGTGAACACATCTCGGGATCATTTCCGTGTTGGAACCACGGAAGAATCTACGATAAAATATAGGACAACTGGCCGGAAGAAAAAGACAAGAGATAATCATAGTAATTTTGTCTAGAAGTAGAGGTGTCTTTTGTAAAGTAACAGTTTTCACGAAACTCGTAAGGTGACTAAAATTATAGACATAAATTTAAGATATTTGGGTTACTACAGTAGTCCATAAAATTAGGTTAATTTGAACAAACATTTTCCGTACGCAATTTTCGATTCAAACTGTTTCGGGCCAGGTCGTAAGTTTCCTGAGAAGGAGCAATCAGCTAAATCAAGGTAAATTAGAGAACTGATCTGTCACACGACGAGAGTTTGCATAATAAAAACGAAAGTGATGTCCGCAATAAGTGCGCTGATAAGGCAGTCGCCTGAGAGAGGAGCGAAAACCAGAGCAGAGTGAGATAAAAACTGAAAGATGAAAACAAAATACACACGCAACGCCAAGTTAGACACAGCTGACAGAGACAATGCACATCGCCGCAGTGCCTTGGCAACACGGTCGGGATCGATGACACAATTCTTCCGTCCTCCCCTGCACCAGTATAGGCTCTTCCCCGACGATTTATTTCCGTATATTCATTACCCAGTCTAGACGCTGGAGGAAGAGTCCAGTGCATTGTGCTCCGGGGGAGGGCAAAGAGAAAATAAGCGACGAGAGATTCCTCAACAAGTGAGTGAGTGGCGGCTGAGTGTCTGAGATGCAGATCACGATGAGTGGTGCTGGCAGAGAGAAAAAAGAGGCGAGCAGTAAACTCATTATCCCCTACGGCATTCCTCTTTCTTTTTCCTGCAATTCCTTTGCGTTTTCAAGCATCTCATATTTTGTTTGCGTCTGCCGAAGTAACCTTATAGTAATGTACTTTAAAATGACAAACTTTAATGAATTTATTCTACCAGGAAGTAGTAAATAGGGAATAAAAGTGGTCATTGTTTAACAAAACGAAGCGAAGGAATTAGTTCTTTTTTTATTACAAATATAAAATGTTAATATAGCCAGAGGCGAATTGTGCATGCATGAATTTAAGAAGCTTGCTACAGTCATGTGTATAGACCTATATTTAATAATTGTGAAAAAATAAGTTATGGTAGGTTTATTGATGTAGAGAATTTCATTTAAACATGTGGGATGAAAATATTAAGTAAGGAAAACTTATGTGGCACAATGGTCAAATTTCGAACGCCCTATTTCTTCTCTCCCGCAGTCAGGATGGCTCTTCCTCTTTACTTCCTCAAATGCATATATAATTTGCATGCTCACACACTGCTTCCTTGCTTCCAGATTACACTGGGTTCTCACTTAGACAATGCGATGTAAACTCGCTATTTATTATTATTTTATTAATAATATTAATAAAATAATAATAATACTTATACCCTAAGTTACCAAAGTGTTTAGATGCTTTGCTGGACCTTGTGTGAAGAGGTGTAGACAAGATGTTCAGGTACGGAAAAAGTATAATTGTGATTAAAATTTGACTTAATGTATCTGAAATTTGCAAAAACCACTTTTAAAATCTCAAATTTCTTTCGCCATATTCGGCCAATTTTACCAACTCTCTAATTCGTTCTAGATAACACCAGCGTTTGTTAAACACTCATCTTACATTATATTGCGAAAACATGTAATTACTGCTAGGAAGTTGCCTACCAATCCGCCGTAGTTCAGTGGTATAACGTTGGCGTAGCATTCGGGAGGTAGTGGGCACGACCTTAGCGGCCGACCATCCTGACTGTAATTTTTCCTGGGATTTTTCTGTCCCACCATGTAAATGCCGAGATGGCACATTAGATATGTAGGCCCTGGCCGACACCTTCGCGAGTCCTATCCCCTCCCCTATCACGGACTGAGCCTTAATACAATTCAGTTCAGAAAGTTTCTTCTCATCATTACGTGATTGGAAAATTGGTGGGTTTAATAGTCATTTCCAACTGGACACTGTGATGCCATAGTTGCTTCTCTCGTTCTTACTGTAGGTAGCAAGGCAGGAGCGCTACGAAGCAGAAAGTCGCCTCGCCACACTGTGAATGTACACTCGACGCGCGACACATTATTACCGTTGCTCCTTCGCTTTCACTGATTTTCCGTGAAATTCCCCCGGGAGTGAAAACATTCCGACGTCACACATCCGTCAGTTGGAAGTCCACATATAACCAATTTATTAGGAGAGTATGTACAGATTTAACATGTTATGTATTTCTGTTATTCCTTAAAACATGCAATAGACAAACCAACCAAATGAAATTATTATTGTAAATACAGTACATATCCTCCAGGATAAAATGACCGCGGAGGTTCAGTGATAGGGCGCTCACCTCTGGTGCGTGGAGTTACCGGTTCAATCCCGGTTTGTGGCACGTGGTGCACAAACACTTTGTATGTGGGCTTTCTCTGCGTTCTTCTATTTCCTCCCACTTACTTCAATCCACCAATTCTCTCATCATTTATTCGACCTGAGCCAAAGTTGCCTAAAGGCCTTTAATAAATATTCAATTCAGTTCTAGGATGAAAAAAGAATAGCGGTTTGGAAAAGCATTTGAAGTAATCTCTAGCATCATTGGGTAGTTATCTAGTACCTTAATATTAACGAAGATATTCAGGCTTTAGTAAAACAAAGTGAAATGCATCTCATCTTTTCATTTAAACTATCAAACTCTATAAATATGAAGTATCAGCTGCAGAAACAGGAGATAAAAACTGAATTAAGGAGGAAGAAAGAGAGAGAGAGAGAGAGAGAGAGAGAGAGAATAAAAACTTACATCTTCATAAATTGGGATGCATAGGCCTATTCTTTGACATTCATAACGCGGGGAATTTTTATATATTCAGACAATAAATACAATTTCTTTTGTAAGATATAGAAATTGACAGAAATATAAACAGTATTCGTTTAGATTTGTCATTACTAATCATCATAACATACTTGAAAATCATACAGTACCGTAAATTTTCTAGTCCTATTCAAAGGTAAGAGAGAGAGAGAGAGAGAGAGAGAGAGAGAGAGAGAGAGAGAGAGAGAGAGAGAAGATAGAGATAAAAGGATTGAAAGAGTTTCCATTAATTAATTACTTCGTATCTGAATACACCCATTCTCTCGCTTTCTCTGTTACACACACCACACACAGTGTGAGAGAGGTAATTGAAAGCGACGAAATATAGTGGAAGATGAAAGGTGAAGAGGGGGACACAGAAAACTAAATCAAAATTTTTAATATAATTATCTGCTCTAAATTACTTGTGCATAAAAAGCGAAATTGAAATAGACATTTCATTAATCTATGTACTGTCAAACACTTCACATTTTGTATCTGATCAGCGGCTTCGCAGACATTAGGTCTTACCAATAGTTAATAGATGAGCGTTGAAATCTTCCATTACTTGCGAAAAACGTAACTCTGGCAGGACTCGAACCTAAGCCCTCCAGAATATATGTCAGAAACATTAGACACTACTCAACACCGCAGAACGTCATAAATTGAGGCGTTCCAACGTCTATGTGACATTTTGGTGTAAGTGGAGTTATTTACGAAACAAATGTACCGTATCTGATGTGTTCTTGGTATGTATTTGCACTTGGGTTGAGTATATGGCAACAAATACTCTCAGTATTCAGAAATTTTCACAAATACCTACTTCTACTGCTACTTTTCTCCGAATTTCGCGAAAGATATAAACAACAGCAAACCGATGAAGGTGCAAGCTGTTACTTCAATTTATATTTCTAGGAGTTATTCTGGGAAGGTAATAACTGTCGGGTGTTTTCACTCATGGCCTTATCATGAAGCAGTGCTCCATAAAGAACAGTGGCAAGGTCTCGTTAGCAAGTGCCTGCTTAGCGTTGTGTCTACCGCATCGGACAGCTATTTGGGTGACTCGGATTCGATTCTCGGCGGAGTGATATAATTTATTCTTTATACATAGGGCCCATACACATTTTCAAATCATAAAAGTCCACTAATAATTGGTTAGGTTAATTCTGGTTCGGTGGTTTTTTTATTGACCACGCGATTTACTCTAATTTACGGTAACGCTAACAGTTGGTTCTGACTTCGAAGTCTGAGGCGATACTTTCTATCCCGAACGAGTCGTCACTTTCTTTGTCCTTTATCAGCAGAAACAACCAGGACAGGACTTCCCTAATATTTTGTTTCATTATATCATATAATAATATTTTGTGCGCTTGTGTTTACGAAAGAAAAAAGTAAATTTAAGTTTCGCAAAGCAACTATTACCGGTACCGAGCTCTTGTGGTTCAGGTGGTAATGTCGCGACCTTCGGATTGGTCATGGGTAGATACGTGAGTTTGAAGCGGTGGTAGAGCGTTAGCTTAGCATTCGGGAGGTGATAGGTTTAGTCCTAGCAACCGACCGTTCTGACTGATCTTTTCAGGGGTATAAACAACAGTCACACCACGATATTGCCGGGCAGGGATTTAATGCTAATTTTTTAGGTGTCTATACGCTTCGCTCGTTGTAACGAAACCTTTCGCAATTACTATCTCATATACTTGCGTATTTCATAAATTTTAGGTGGGTATACGATGATGCCTAAAAAATTAAGGTGTGTATACGCCGTATACCCTCCATTACACCCCTGCCGAATTGTACCTTCAACTTATACCCTGGCTCACACCTTTCTGCATCCTTTCCCCTTCCCTATCCGGCCCGAGTCCTAGAAGCCTGAAGGCTGTAAATAAAATATTTGAATTCGAAGCCCGTTGCCGAAGTTTCCCAGGGTCTCCCTCAGATTTACCAGCCGTTTGCTGCGGTGTTTGTTACGGTAAGTAAAGTTGGCTGATACTTCCCTCATCTTCTACCTAACTCATTCCTACCTGAGCCAAAGATGCCAAAAGCTCATAAATAAATTTAATCTGAAGCAAATATTACTAGTCTGCTCGTTTCTGCTGTCAAATAGTTCTCATTTATAGCCGAAGGAATTTCAACTATTAACTTTTAATCATATTTGTACTAATTATTCGCGAAGAGTATCTAACAATGTCTAAAGTCTCCGTCCGATAATTACATACAATAGTTTTCCGACAGTTATAATATGAACTACTGTACCAAGTCCTAACGGCAGTTCTATTCAGATAACAAGCTACAGAAAATTAAGTTAGTTTAAAATGGTGCTTTTACACTGGTTTTAAGTTGGGAACAAACACACATTTAGAAATATTTTTGGTAAACTGCTATTTCTCACAGATGTTTAAAAATAGAAGTTACTGCTACGAAAAAGTAGCCGTTTTGCCCATCATTGTGACATAATTCAGCGTCACACCGCTCTGCGGACAGTTTCAACTTCTTTCCCGTTTTTTTTTTATTACAGGCAAAATGTAACATAGATGTTCACGCATACGCTTCAATTGCTCTACGCTCTCTTTATATGCTTGTATATATGTGTGGGTCACAATTATAAGGAGAAAGAAAAGATATATCTGGCCGATCAGATACGTTCACTTCCTAATCACAAATAATCTTAAGCTTTTCTCTTTGCAAGACAACGGAATCTTCCTACCGTGTGCCATGTGCCCTGGTGCTTACTTCAGAAATTCGTATTTCCATTCACAATACTTATGACATATATTCACTTGTCGAACTCGAAGAGTGCTTATACATCGAAAAAATATTGCTTGGACAAGGTTCGAAGATGTTCCAAGAGGTTTTCTTCAATTTTAAAGCCATTTCTCTACTATTGAGCTAGCCTGCCAACCGTTAAACGTTTCATATTTCTATTAGATAGTAGAATGCTCGAAACAAACATACACCGAAAGTTTAATACGAATTAAATTTGAAAATTTCGTATATGGAAGTGTTGGAGGGCGTTGGGTTTGATTCTGAATTAAGTTTCGTATTCTAAAATCCGTGGTTGTTGCAGCCTTTGTTTTTTAACTGATTAAGATGGTCCAACTTCCATGAATTTAAATATAATTGAACCGTTCACTTGCCTATGGGGCGATGTCCATTTCAACAAATTTTACAGGAACGAACTTTGAGCCCAAGACAGATGATGAGATTGGACCTTTAGTAGGTTGAACGAGGTCTAAACCCGTTTGTCAGCTGAAATATTATATAAATTATCACTTTCAGATCCATTTAAATCGATAAACCCTCTTTCCAACAAGAATGGACATGACCCGATTAGGCAGCTGAATGGCTCAATTATGGGGCTCCTGAGAAGTGCTGAAATCGCTTCTGAAGTCAAACAACTAAACCCTGAAATCCAAGATGACGTCTTTATATCCGACATACAAAATTGATTCGACTGTACAGGATTATTTGGAGATTGTCTCTTGAAAGCAACTAGTATGAGATCAATGTTGCATTTTTATCAAAGAAGTGGACTATTAAAATTTCAGTGGGCATGCACATTTCAATTTGCTTATCCCATAGTGAGATCTATTTCTAGTTACATTATATGAAAATTCGTAGACAAATAATAAACATTCCGACGTGGGTGGGAGATATATAAAGTTGGAGAGCTAAGTAGTGGATTCGAGCCCACGACTTGGAAATAAAAGTACAGTGATCATGTGCTGTAAGAACTTCAGTCGTTGCGACTACACACCGCTTTTCAGTTTTCAATGCAGATTAGTCCTTCCTATGCTGTTTATAGAAAGTTTTTCTAACTTTTTTTCTCTTCAACGTTTAAGTACTGCGTCGAATGGCTTTACAGGATTAATCCTACTACACGTATACTTTACTGCTTTGAAAAGAATGTCCTTATTCGACAGTTGTTGTTGTTTCTCCTTCAATGGTGACAGCCTTTTGCTAGTTCTAGAGTCACGGCACCAGTTTCCGGCCACGAACCAGTTTCCAGCCACTACAGTTTTAAAAGTAAATAAATAAGGCGTCTGATGTTAGACTCGCTCAGCACATATTTTTTGTCAATCGTTTCGATGTTCAGATGTAATCTGCGTAATAAGCTGTTCCAAATTTTGTGAGGAACAGTTATTCAGTGATGAAGTTATGAATATACAAATTCAGCCTCCATTGTGTGCATCGTTAGTAGGAAGAGAAAATTCAGGTATGAATCGGTGATTTTTTAAAAAATGAATATACACGTATAGTCATCGATAAAAATGCACATGCATGTTGAAAGAGGAAACATTGGTAATCACAGCAGAAATAAATTGAAATATATTTGTTGAATACTTTGGCACTTACTGCGTGGCTGGATTACTGGTTCAAAAATTTCGCGTGAAGCCATTATGGCTGTTAACTGGATCCAATGTTAATTACGTATGACACCAGTTTCCGGCCACCGGCAAAAAGTACAGTAGAATGGGCAATGGGGCAAAGTAGACCAGTTTCCAACTTTCAACCGTTCTTGCTTTGTTTATAAAACTTTAATGATTTGTTTTATATCATAATGATGAGTGTTCAGCCCGAAGGCAGATCTTGACCCGAAGGTCCTATGCAGGTAATCCGATGGTAGTTTTCCATTGCCGGATTAAGATGATATCATAAGGACGGAACTTACAATTTAATGTGAGCGTAACCATCTGTGTCCCGAACGGAAATCTACCCCGGGACCCATTGATTACAGGGCAGTGAGTCTTAATACTGATCCAGGGATTCCGCCAGGTTTTTCTGGTTGTGGGGTGTAAAGTCAAAATTATGAGGGTGTAAGTGAAGTTTTTTATGGTTTCTATCTATTTTTGACCGCAAAAATTTTAAAGTTTGGGGGATCTCGAGGATTTAGGGGGTGACACCCCCAAAAGGGGAGTCTGGCGGAATCACTGCACTGACCCTGATAAGCTTAGGACTATCCCTAGTACTTCCTGCAGTACATAACGAAGGCATATATTTTATTTATTTATTTTAGAACACAACAGGAGAACCTAACTACAATGTTCCATATTTTAAATTATTGTCACCACTACGAGTACAATCAGTATACAGATTTTTTTTACAATGTTATGAATGTGTTTAAGATTAATGTTATGAAAGTAAATTTCCTTAGCTCTTTTACTTATGCCATTATAGGTTGCGCTCATTCTCCAAGTTGGTGACATGCATCATATTTGTTCGCGGTTTTTGATAATAAAAGAATCCTGAATTTTCTGTTCTGGTTTTGGTTGATGGGACATGTATCTGAAAGTTTGAAAGCAGATTGATACAATCTATTCTATCTGTAAACACTTTGTAAAGAAAAATCATTTCATGAAGAGTACGTCTGTTTCCAAGACTCATCATGTTAAAGTTTGTGTTTAACATTTTTTTGCTATCAGTTCACGTATAAACGCCTGTTTCTTTATATATCAGGAATCTTAGGAATTTTACTTGAAGTTTTTCCAGCTTATCTGAGCTATATACAGTTCTTGGATTCCATATAATGGTAGCGCATTAAGTTTTTGATCTTACATATGTATGAAATAGACGCATGAGAGTTTCTGTCTTCCTGAAATCCTTTCCCATTCTTAATATTAATCCCAGATTTTTATACGCTTCATTAACAACTTAGTCTACATGAACATCAAAAAGCAATTTGGAATCAAATATTATACTTAGATCCTTTATAGTTTTGGTGTATGAGAGAGGCGTGCTATTAATATTATATTTGAAATGCACGGCTGTCTGACATCTTGTAAATGACATTACATTTGTTTACATTAATTTCAAGTGAGTTGTTGTTACACCATTTGACTATTTCGTTTATGCCAAGTTGTAGATTTTCACAACCATTCAACGAGTTAATAGTAGACTAAATTTTTAGGTCGTCAGCGAATAAATTTTGTAAGATATTTTGATACATGCAGGGAGTTCATTAATAAACAATAATAATAAAAATAGTTCGACCCTTGAGGCACTCCCGAAGATACAAGATATTCCTGGGATATTCCACCTTTGTAAACAGCGTATTGTTTACAACCATTTAACCGGCCGAGCGGTCTGCAGTGGTAGTGGTAGGCCATCGACTCGAAGGTCCCGGGTTCGAGTCCCGGCAGGGGCATGGGTGTTGCTTTTAAAACTTAACAGCTAATGGCGAATCGTGACGGTCCCAAGTTACTAGACTGGCCCATATAAAAATAAAGTTCTTACCAAGTTTACAATCATTTAAATCAGACTCAAATAACTTAACAGCGTTAAAAGGTGCCTGTTGTTCTTGACTTTTTTGCCTGCTTTACGAGCGATGTTTTCGTTTGTTAGAACACTGTCAACAAACACAATTTAATATGTTTTGCATGCCTAGAATGTGGGCTTTTTGTTATATTTTCTGTTATATATTTTTTGTTATATTTTATTTTCTGTTATTTATGCTAAACGTTTAGAATAAGTTCGACTAATGGGGCCGGAAACTGGGACTTAATGGGCAGTTACTGGTAGCGTGGGGCTGGAAACTGGTGTTTCTTGCTATATGCTCATATTTGTATTTCTTACGGTTTACAAATATGTGCTTTTTCCTTTTATACACCGGTAATACACGACCTAAAGTCCAAGATATGTATTTACTTAACTGTTTTCCTTCTTCATATTTTTGTGCATATTTACACACCACGAAAATCATAATTTTGCTTAAGTCGCTGAAAACTGGTGCCGTGACACTACATGTGAATACTGTAAAAACATCATGAATTTATATTACGACAATTTTAGTGGATAATGAAACTAAACTACAAGACATGAAGCATGACAATATCTAAAAAATACTTGTAGATTTAAAGGTCAGAGGTCTGGTGTGCCTCAAGGATCGAACCTTGGACCTTTTTTGTTGTTATTTGTAAATGATTTGCCTGCTGTCATAACATCCTCCAACAAACTTCTGTTTGCAGATGATTTAAAAATCTATTGTAGTATTTCCTCCGAATTGGATGCGGTCTCCTTACAAAATGATATGAATGCAGTCTCCAGCTGGTGTAAAACATACATACTTTTATTAAACATTAATAAATGTAGTGTAATGTAATATACGAGAAAAACAGACTATTTGAAATTCGAATACAACGTCAATGGCTCTCCACTAGTTCGAGTAGATTCAATTACTGATCTTGTTGTAACCATTAAATCTAACATGTCATTCGACATGCACATAAATCGCCTTGTTAGCGAAGTTTACAGGAACCTCGGGTTTGTAATGAGATTAACTAGCGATTTCTCGAATATTGGTGTCTTATAAACTTTATATACAGCGTATGTTAGGTCAAAGTTAGAATACGCTGCAATAATATGGGATCTTAATACACAGAAGAACTCTCGGCAAATTGAAATTATAGTCTAAATTTGTACGATTTTAGACATACAAAGAAACTGGAATATATCCTAAATTTGAAAAGTACTTAGACTTGATAAATAAGTACAGGTTACAATCTCTTGAAAACAGAAGAGTTCATTTTCTCTTAACTCTCCTACACTCAGAAAGCTTATTATCTGAATTAGGGCTGTATGTACCGCATAGAGTAACTCGACCGCGTAATGCTGTATTCCACCTCTCAACCCAAAGAACCAAAGCAATGGACATATCGCCTAATTGGAGAATGTGCTCATTATATAATTGTATTCTTAAAGAATGTCCTGAGATTGATATATTTAACATAAATATGAAAGAATTCCATTCTTATATAAAATAATGAATTCTTTATGCAGAATATGTTACCATGCAGCTCCAAATATATGTATGATGAACACCACAATTAGGCTATTAACCTGTTGTGTTCATTAAATAATAAATAAATATATTTTGGGGGGAAAAACATAACATAATATATAAGGAAAATGGGAGAATCAAAAGAGAATAAAATTCCGAAGATTCTTTTCGCTCAATGAAACTGTACAAATTTTTAGTTCTCTCTCCAACTTACAAGGAGAGAGGCCTTGACCTGGAAAGTATAGTCTGGAAGCAGACATTGTGTGGTGGTCGTTCATCAATCAGGTGTAAGGTTTCTAAAATACTGAGTCACAGTATTTCACCAGTTTCGAAATAGCAGAAGTCAAAGTTTGCATAGCATCTTGTATACCGGTACTTAAAAATTTACTTATTCAGCCGCCTGGCTGAGGTATTAGTGTACTGACGGTCAGAGGTTGCATGTTCGAGTCCTGATACATATGTTTTTTTTTCGGTTTTTGTTATAGTAGTATCTCATGCATTTTACTCACAAAGCATAAAAATGACGGATAATATGATTATGAAACAATTTGTTGTTCGGAAAGCCCTCTTGTTGACAGTGGCGGCCGGTGGTTGTCTCCAATGGATATTGCTCTCAGGCCCACCGCCAGCCACGAAAAATTTAGGGAAGGGCTTGAGCTTACGAAACATATATAAGATTAAATATTTGTATTGGAACAAGGAAAATTTACGGGGGCTCAGCCGCCCCTGGACTTTCATGTGAGAAAGGATTGGGTTGCTAATCAGACACAATCAATCAACGTAGAGTTAAATTATGTAGCGTATACACCAAGGAAGAAGTGATCATATTGCAAATAAAGGGACGTTAGTCAGTTAGTTACGATTTTGAGAAAACTTAGAAAAATGTCGTAGCTATACACGCTAAAATAAAGTATGGTTACAGTAACCGTATAACGCGATTTTTCATAGTTAGTTTTGGGACAGCAATACTATACTATGGGTTGCAAATACCATACAAATATTGTTAAACGTGTATTGTCATTATGACAGTACATATGGTTAGGTTTATCATCATAATTACAATACTGTTAACAATATTGTATGGTCAAATTCGTGTTTCTAGTTAAATTAACAAGATATTTTGTAGGATTATAGTTGAATTAAATATGGGGAATCATGTCTGACCATACTATATAGTTTACACATTAACTATATAAATATTGTTAGAAATTGACGATATGTTATTGCTGTTGTGACCATATGTATTGCTAAATGGCCTCCGGACAGAGTAGAATCTATTTCAAAATAACATTGCAAGAAAATACAAATTTCTTCTTGGTGAAGTTTGGTTTCACTATTAGTATACGACTGTTACATTATACACATTGAGGGTATAAACTTTAGCAAATACGTTATGATTGAAACATCTTTCATTACATTCAAGAATAATATCTTACGAATAAATCATTAGCAGTAATCGTTGATTACAAATTCAGATTTCAGAATTATCAATATTCTTGTTCTCTGGCGCTTAGAAATGGTAGCTATCGCAACGCCATCTCTTGAGCACCGTTTATTCACATAAGCACAACATTACTACACACTGCGAAATTACCTCACATTACATAAAATTGTACAATACATTTATTGTTCGTAATCATAACAAGAATACTCATATCATAATCTAACATGAGGCCATAACAAATCCTTCGTCTGGCTTCCAAGCACAGAGTCGCAGAAAAAAATATTGTAATATTAATTATACTTTCGTCATTTTCTGCGCATGCGCATCCAACGACCATATAGTATGGTTTGAACAGGAAGAAATATATCGTCAAACTTGTAGGTCAGGAAGGAATATGGTAAAATCAACCATATGTATGATTTCCCCAGCAATATAAAATTTAACTATACTTGTTTAGGAATCACAACTATACAGCAATACGAGATATAGTCAACTTAGCACAAGAGTATCGTTACCGTAGCACAATTATGGTTACGATAACTATAAAAAATAACAATACAGTTTAGCAATGCAAGTAAAGTTGGATTTACCAGGGCTTTTTGTACAGTGTAATATTGATGATAGAATTTTATAGTTTGTCAAAATTTTTCGTGGCTAGAAATTTGTGTGACCGTTACAGTGACCGTGTGTGTTAATATCAGTTACAGAAGATTTGAAGATTCACTAAACGTTTTCTTCAAGCTATTTTGAACCATAGAGTCTAACAAGCTCACAGATCCTGACATTGATGGAAATTCTTCTGTCGAGTAGATTTAAGGACAGTTTGATAGTATTTACGCTTCTAAACAGGAAGTTCCAACGAATATTACTAGCTCGGAGTAACAGTTTCTTAACGAGTGACTCGCTGGGGACTACCAGAAAATGGAAAGTACACACACCTTGGAAATTTGCGGGGGAAAAACAACAACTTACATTTCTATTTATAGAAGCAGCTTTATTTTAACTAGATTCACTTGATGAGTGTAACAGTGTATATACACAGCACTTGAAATGGGACGATATAATGCCATAGCTTTAAAATTATGATTTCGCGATTGAAGTAACATGAGTCGCACGCTATGACGTCTATCTAAAAGCGATACTAGAATAATTACTGATGGTGCCAGAAGTTTCATGAATATATGAAGCCAGGAAGCGGAGAGGACACTTAATCTCGTTTGTCCAATTCTAGTCTAAACCAATATTTAATATGGACCAAAATTTCAGTTCTAACTCAGCTTTTTACGCTTGATATCACAGTGTGTCCCGTTTTTATTTGTCTTAATTCTTGCAAGAAAAAAAAAAAACCTAAATATTACTTGCAGTATTTTCTATTACATGCAGAGTACGGTATACTATGAACAACCCAGGAATTAAAACTTAAATAAAAAACGGGCTACACAGCAATGAGAAGCGTATAAAATTGAGTTAGAACTGGAAATTTGGTCCACATTGGATTAGACTGGAAGTGGTCATACAATTTTAAATATTTGCTCTGGCGTCTATCTTGGAACACTAAGCAGTCAGTCCAGCATCGTTCGCGCGTGAGAAGTAGCATTCTTTGATAGCATCGCTATTCAAAGGCAGGAAGGAACAAAATAATTCACCAGTGCTCAATCAATAAAACTAAAACTAAAATACACATTCAAACTCAGACACACGCTCTCTCTCTCTTTCACACACACAAACACACACACAGAGAGAGAGAGAGAGAGAAAGAGAAACAGAATAAATGAAAGGACACTAGCTGACGGCTTCTGCAGCTTTGGCGGAGGTGATCCGGATGCAATGAAAAGCCAAGGAGGAGAGAAAAAGAGTAGAAAACCTCTTTCCTTACTTGGTCGCTGCAACCTCCCCATATCTTCGGAAATTGCTATTAGAAATGTCACTCGAACACGCAACAGAGGTAGAGTCTATAGCGAGTTCGGCTTCAAAAGCGCGCGTGTGTGTGTGTGTGTGGGGGGGGGGGGGGGTAGGAGATTAATTTGTTATCTTGTGAATTATTTTTTTATCTTCCTAAAAGGAAACTTTGGCTTTTTTTTAACACCAAGGGTTAGAATATTATTACATATTGTATATTTTAGAGTGATTGAAATTAAAATTAAATAACTTAAGAGAATGAGTGTTGCTCAACAAGGGAATACCAACAAACACCGCCGGACGTTAACAGTACTCTGCGATAAGACAGTTTTTCACGAAACTAGTTCAATACTAGTTCACTTACTCATAGCAGTGTAAAAGAATGTTAAATTTCAATGATTTATTATTATTATTATTTTCTCCATACTCGTGCTTCAGTTTGTACCTTCGTTTCAAATGCGGTACATTTAATAATTTTTGTCTTTATCCTTGTATTAACTCGTTTATTTTTTAACTTGTCATTGTGTGTATGTGTTTATGGGTGTGGGTGTATTTGGGGGTTGGGGTGGAAAGGGTTCTAAATTGGGTCTGCATCGATAAAGTGGGAAGGGAGGGAAAGTTAGAAGAGAGAGAGATTCATTATAGTATGGAAGGGTTCATGTATTACTAATATTCTTGTCGTAGTTGTAGGCTGTGTGTGTATTGTGTCTGTATATATGTTTATCAACTTAGGATTTTGTATTTATGTGTATTTTTCTTCTAAAATGTAAATTATGTATCATGGTTAAGTGGAAGACAAGGCTATCAGCCTTAACTTTTGCCATGTAAAATAAAAGTCTCATAATAATAATAATAATACACATACTATCCTGCCAGTCTACCCTATATGCTAAACAAAAGTAAACCAGCTATATGGAAATATGGGAATTAATAAACTTATTAATGACTATCCTGACATTAAAATACGTACACCTTGATTAATATTAAAAGAGGAACGACAATTAAAATACCATTTTGTATTAAAGGACTTGTTTATTTGAAGGATACACATATGTGGCCCATTGCTTAAACATTTTTCATGTTCCTAGCAAAATGAAGGTACATAAACGTGAGTAAACTACAGTAGTCTGTCTTGGGTGAAGAAGTTAAGGAGCATCAGGGTTAAGGACATCTACTAATAATTTGGTGTGAAATTCGTCTTCGAGTTTTTAGGAACAGTTTTTCTTACACCAAATTTGTTATGAATTACAATCATCGTAACTTCTATGTAGAGAACTGTTCGGCTTCTCAACTAGTAAGTTCATATGAAGTTTTTTTTTTTAATTATTTTTTTTTTTAATCTTCAAGGGAGATGAGAGGAATAAAAGCAAGCTGTACCACTATTTTCATTGCACAGGTTTTGCGATCAGCAGGAGCTGGCTTCGGATTATATTGCTCTTCAAGAAAGGAGAGGGAGGACTGTGAAATACTCCAACGTTGCCATGTCTCATGTACCGGTATATACACGTGTCCCAATTTTATTTACCCAATTGTTTGGTATTAAAATAAAAAAGTTCGAGCAGCATTTCAATACCCATACTTCTATCTTTAAAAAAATCACCTGTGGAATTCAGTATCAGTGCTACGTAGTAATCCTTCATGTGATATATCGAATCATGATTATGCTAAATAATAACTACAAAGTAACAGTTTTGTGCAGGTCATAGTCATAATCATTATTGTTCTACTGAATGTAGCACGTCCTTAAAGGCACGGTCACAATCATGCTCTTTTCTCTTTCGCTTCGTTTATGATTTGTCTTTGTCAATACTGTCGAGTTCCTCTCTTTAACCCTTGTATTCCATTCCCTCAACCATTTATTCAGTACTTATATCCTTAGTATACATTCGCAGCGCAGTCAATGTCGTAACCAGTTTCTTTTTATGTTCTTTATTGTTTCTCGTATGATGATCCCTCGCCTACTCTCTTGTTCATGGGTATAGTGACCTATCAATATGAATTTGTATTCATTTTGGGTTCATTTCGTTCGTTATTTCAAAACGAAATGTGTGTTTTCAGGCTATTATCCCATAACTAGTGCCACATACCCTTATCTCTCACAATAATACACTTACGGCACAATTGACTTCAGACATTTGTTTCCTGTAAAATTCTGGTACATGGCATTATTACACGACTCTTCCTATTTTAGAAAATAAATCGAGATTCAATATGGAAGCCATGTCTGCAATAGGTAGGGCCTTCCACCCAGTAACCAAATACTGTGTATGTCTTCAATTTCTTTCAGCAGTTTAAAATCATAAGGGTATTTCTACACTTTTTGACCAATATCCATAGACATAATTTGGCTTTTATGTCATCGATATCTCCCAAAGCAGTCGCGCTCGAGTGGCCAAAATTTGCTTGCCCACATACTTTTGACATTCTAATAATAATGATAGACGAAAAAAAAAATATAATTATTTTCTGCCTCGTCAGTTTGTTTGCTTGTTGGACATCTACCATAATAATTTCTAGTATCCCTTGAAATTAAAACAAAATAATTAAGCAACATTTACACAGTTCGAATATGCAAGATTGTTTTTCTTTTCTTATGTTAGTATAACTTGAATTTTATTTTTAAGGCCTTTAAGAACTTCGGCTCAGGCCGAATGGATGATGATGATGATGAGAATTGGTGGAATGAAGATAGTGGGAGCAAACGGAAGAACCTCGAGAAAACCCACGCACAGACGCTGTTTGTTCACCATAAAGCCCACATAGTACGAGCACAGATCGAACCAAGGACCCCATTCACCACAACTGAGAGCTGTATCACAGCCACAGAGGCTTGTTTCTCGTGGAGAAAGAGCACACACACACTTTTAATCTCGATTGACTAGTAGAAGACTTCGTTCGGAAGAATGATGCGAGAAACAGGCTGGGGATCAACACTGGAAAAAAAAGTACATGTTTCATAAATTGCATATTATTATTATTATTATTTGAGGCTTCTTCTCGTGATTCTACGGGAGGGTTCCACAGAAGTCCGCTAAACTTCTGACTATAAGGTCATCGATGATAATGTGGTCTTCTGAAATTTATCATTGTTCAGTGTAGTGTTAATACAAAAAGGTTTTGCTAATATAAGACAGAGACAGCCAAAGGGAAAGGAGAAAGTCCACGTCAACCCCTCTGCAAGTACCTCCCTGTAGTAAGGTAATCAGATTTGCCGCAACACAATCCGAGGCACCTAACCAGAAAGCCATAGTCGGTACTTTCAAATAAATTATTTTCAGGAACCGGAATTTTCTATATTTTATTTTTAAAAAAAGTAATTGCCATTGAATAGTTACAAGAAACAAGCAATTATAATATTATAAATAATAATAATCACCTACTCACTCTATGGCTTATGGAACTCGCAAGTTCATCGCCGCAGTAACAAACGTTCTCCATTAGATTCTATCCAAGGCAACATCAAGTCAGTTTTCATCACAAACAAGTACTTCACGAAGATTCTTCTAATATTGTCCTCCCAACGACGTCTCGGTCATCCCAATGGCCTCCATTCTCCAGTCATCTCGTCCTGTTTCGGTCCGTATATCTTTCTTAAAACCTTATTTTCAAACACACGTAATTTATATTTATCTGCTAGGGTCCTACTCCAACTTTCGCAACCGTAAAGTATTACCGGCAGAATAACCGTTCTGTGTATTTTCAATTTTAATTTTCTTGATATTAATCGCGAGGTTAAAAGTTTCTGGACTGAATAGAAACATGCGTTGCCCGATATTAAGCAACTTTTCATTTCTTCCGCGGCCTCATTTTTGCTTGTTACGTGTGCTCCCAAGTATTTAAATTTGTTTACTTTTTCTATGACCTCATCTCTAATTCTTAGATTTTTATTTCCTTCATTCCCTTTGTTTCGTCTTATCATGTATTTTGTTTTATCTATGTTTACCTGTAGACCTATCTGATCGCACTCTTCTACTAAGACATCGGTGTTGCTTTGTAGTGCATCTCGTCCCCTATTAAATCTACATCATCCGCGTATACGAACAGTTGAATAATAATAATAATAATAATAATTTCCACAGGAACAATTAAATACCATCTTGGTGCTAAATCTAGCATCTTTTTTTTTTTTTTTTTTTTTTTTTTTTTTTTTTTTAATGTCTTCTGTCGCTCATTTAAATTTTCGGGGAACAAATTAGCATGCCGGCTGAACCCTAGGGTTAAAAACTGTAACTGTCCCGTCGCAAAACGGATATTCAAAATATCAGTCATGAAAAACTGAAATCTTAAGCCTGCAGAAACAAATTATTCTATTATGAAACCACAAATTCTAAGTTACACATGAAATTACTGCAAATAAAAGGGTCACACAGAACCTGGTTCTCGTTCAGAGCCTAATTGGAGAGGAAGGTTAACCATAAAATTCAAAATGTTCTTCTTTTTTTTTTTTTTTTTTTATCTAAAAGATGCCGCCCTCTACAACGTCAATGCTAAGAACCTTGCAATCAATGAGCGCTGCTAGTGTTGCCTGCGCCATCTCTGGACAGAGTTTGTAACTTCTGCCACTGGAGCTTTCAGCTACTCCTTTTCTGGTGTGTCCAGACCAGCGAGCGTTCCGCAAACTATTTTCAAGTGCGGACCAATTTTACTAGTTGGAAGGTTCTACGGACCACCTTACTCTTGACCTCTTCGAAAGCATTTTTAAAAATCAGTTTTTAATGTTTTGAGTTAATCATTTATACTGATATACTAATACTTTTCAATCGCTATTAATTAATATTTCCTTGATTTAGTATTAGGATTGATAGCCGGAAGAAAATAGTTTAACAATTGAAAGCTATCAAGAATGTTTTATAGCTCTATAAACCATTTATATTTAGAACAGAATTTGAATAATCTCTCTCTCTCTCTTTTTTTTTTTTAATGGAGAAAAGATTTTCGTTACGTTACGCATACAACTGTAAAAAAAACAAACCGGATAGCCAATCAGAATGAGTATTTCGGGAGATTAGCGACCAATTTCCAAACTTTTTTAGTTACCAGGCGCACGGATGTCCCTAAGCACCTGCACATTATTTATTGCAGGGTTTTGAATAACCTCTCACTGTCAGTGTGGGATCCAACCTAAGCACCTTATCTGGGCGAATCCTAAGGGTACGCGTATCCTCACATTGAGCGAGCGTATAATTCTCCAACTTTTGAATAGTCATTGTATAATATAGGCTCAGGCGAAATGATTCTTTCTGATTCTCAACTATATACTGTGTAATACGGAATTCTCCAGAACTTCATTTTTTTTTTCAGTCTCTTTTTAACTAATGCTCAATCTAGTCTAGACTCAGAGCACCACGAGGGTAGATCTCTAGGTCCACTGTGCTCTGCGGACCATTTGGTCCAGACTGATCGTCAACAAAAGTGTTTATTTGGGTTCCAGTTTCAGATGTCCTTTAGCTAAAAGCTTACTTTGCATCCTTTAATTAGCACATGTAGTAGTAAGGGAAAAGTAAACTGGTACGTTAATAAATATATTTGATATTCATTTAGTTAGAATTCGGATTTGCAACAAGAAACTTTTGTCTCATAGGAATCACGACATTAGATGACTTCACAGGGAATTCTTGTAAATTATTAAGGTTCAAGACGTTTCTTTCAACTTCCCCCACCGTTTCCTTTTATCGTCATTATTTGCATATAGTTATACAGAAATAATTTACTATTGGTTTCGTCGGATTTCGATAAAGGTTGTTAGCGTTGATTGTAATTCTAATAGCAATTAATGTTGTGCCCAGATATTTGTATTTTGGGTAGTCATGTGGTGAAAAATGTATGCAACCGTAAATTTATACTTGCAATGCATTCAACGCCATTCTGCATATTATTGAAGAATCCTAGAGATTACAGTGCGAGCTGTTCCTTGTTCATCTGAAACCAGGTGACCATTCGTCCCCTGTTTCCGAAGAGTTTCCCCGGATTAAGATTTTTATTCCCGGCTATTTTTCTCCCTGGAATTTTTTTGTTTCATTTAGACAGAAACATTCGAAAACTACTGCTGTCTTCTGTCTAGGGCTAAAGATGTACTCTTTTCAGGGGGTCCTAATTTGGCATTCTCTAATTTTTCGCTAAATCCTTCAAATGAATGTACTCGTTTTGTTCCTCTTTTCTGAAACCACGTCAGGAATTTTCTGATTGACTTAACGCTTGTCATTTCTAAACTCTGAATTCAAGGACTATAGATGAAAAGTATTAAGAATATAGTAATATTTCATGTAGTGTTGGGACCGAGGGAAGGGGGGGGGGGGAGAAAAGGCAACAAAATTTACTGTTGCAATAAAAAAGTGGAATTATCACGATTCTCCACGGAATCACTTTAAAAAAATATGGTCACGTTATCTGAAACGATATTCCAGTAACAAATGAAAAAAAAAAAATGTTAGAAAAGTAACAAAGTGAAATTTGTAGAATTTGTAGACGACGCTTCCTTATTCATTCGTAAACTATAATTGTGATTATTATATAGTAAAGTGAGCTTCCGAAGGTCTTGATGGCATCTATCATGAGCAAATCCAATAAATGAGAGGACAATAAATGTGCCTAGGTATTAGGTCTCTACATCTATAT